>OZ025277.1:6457523-6678688 GCA_964019165.1 Mastigias papua
GCGCATCACTTCCGGGGGCTTAGACATTACCCCCTTACATTTTTTTAAGAGTTCTGTTTCCTCTTTCTGTTCACTTTCACCGTAGATTTTCTGGATCTGTGCCTAGGCACGAGGTAGGTGCTGTGAAAACCATTTTGGAAGGAGGAACTTAAAAAGTTTTATATCGTTTCTGGTCCAATCATATTGGGTCCTCTATATCATTATGGCATTCTCTACCCCCCTCCCAATGGAAATACATGATTACGTCCCAGTATATAGCCATCAGTGTAAATTTGTTCGTTACACACAGCTCTGAATGTCTGAAACTGGAGTAACTTTATGTGGGGTTCCTGTTGGTAAAACACCGATTTCACCAAACTTTTGTCGGTAAATTATTGCCTCGACCCCCCCCCCCAGATATAGTGGGTACGCTGTGCCACTGATAAAGATGATGCAATTTGCTATCTTTCAAATCTTTGTTGACATTCAGAGGTACTAGAATGGTTTTCAATAGGCTTGAAGCTCAGAAATGAAATATACTGTAAGTTTTCTTTGAAGTCCCATCTCATTTAGCCCCCCTTTGTATAAAAATAAAGTTTTTGGGCTCTCAATTGTTTTATTAGGATTTTGTAGTTTGTGAGTACTCTCTTTGATTTGTGTGAACACGCTGAAACATTTAGAGTTTTAGGGGTGCCATTTTACGCCTGCCCCCTCACTGTAAATTGTGTCAGTCTGCCTCTACCTGAACCATGGAGGAAAGGTCAGATTCTCCCGAAAATTTTTCACATAGTATGAGTGGGCACCCTGAAGAAAGACATGCGGGGAGTCTGTGAACTGAAAATAACCCAATAGTTTATGTAATTTGTAATACTATATTTCTACTCTCCTAAAAGTAAACTCGTAAGCTCTACGTACGTTCTCAATGTGATGAGACAAGTACCTTGTAGAAGACTTGCTTGACTATAGCTATTGTGATTTATTAATTGAGTTTCCAGTTCTAGTCTTTGAGGCGAAGTATTTTGAAATTTATGGCAAATAGGGTGCAAGGGCAAGATGGGAGATTCTTTTAGCCAATGCACAAATAAGATAATAGGCTTTATTAGCACCGTAGCCATCATTTGGTTAGAAATCAGTTTACTTCTTTGCTTTGATTTTCAATTAAAGAATAGTATGTATAACATTGCAATATGTCTTTTAGGAGGCGTTGAGATACCACAGATACCTCACAGACCGTTTGCACCACATGCTAAACTTAACAGTGCGTCTGAAATCAGAGTTTCGTGGTTGCCAGTCCTTGTTTCCAATAGGCAGGCAGTTCGATATGAACTTTTTAGCGGTGATGACCCAGAATATGTTGGATATGATTTGATATACATTGCAAAACGGCTAAAACCTGGTACAGAGTACAAGTTCAAAGTTAGAGCATGCAGTGTCACTGGCTGTTCAGATTTTTCATTGACAAGATCATGCAGAACAGCCATGAATGGTAACATATTATAAGTTTTTTTTTTTAATAATCATTTTGAATTTGCTTGAATTCAAATTGTATTTTATTGCATGTGACAATGTTTTCTATCATCTTCAATTTCATGTGCAACAGAAGTGAATTCAATTAAATTCAGATATTGCATGTGAAATTAAGTTTTCATTGTAGTCTTTCTGATCCTTTTGCTGGCATATTTTATGAAGGTAATACATTTTCCAGGCAATACTGAAAGTTTTTTATCTTTTCTTGCTATATTCCTTTTCAGTTCTGCACAGCCATTATTTTAAATGTTTTATAAAGCATGCCATATCGTAATGTTGCAATATTTATTATCTTGTATATCATTATTACCAGGTAGGGACATAAAAGCCCAAAATTAGAAAATTAGACCTAAGAAGCAGCACAATCTCCTATCTAGAACATCATATCATTTATGTTGTATTGTTAAACATTTGTTTTATAGCATAAACTTAGACTAAACCTTTTCATTTATTACTTGCCACCTCACCCGCACGCCCTTACACGCCCATACAAGCGTAAGTCAAATTGTGCGTGCTTTTCATAGCATGTGCTGGCAGTTGGGCTGAGAGTTTACTGTTACGATTACATCTCTAATCGTGATGTAGAAAGATCATATGCTTTATAGCGCGCAAGACTTTATTTGAAACTTAAAGGTATAGAATTACTTCTACTAATTATTAACAATGACAAGAACTAGTCTGAAAAAAGGAAGGGATGAAGTCATTAAAAGGAGTAGTAGAAATCGACACCAGAAAAGAAGATATCTGAAACCGCAAAAGTTCAGATTCAGTTTAGAAAAGATAGTGATAACTTTGAGGACATCTCCAGTGTTGTTGTTGTTATTTTTGATAATGGCGACGAAAATTCTGAGAAAGATTCTGATGATTATTATAAGATAAATATGACGTGATAGACAAGCCCGATGAGTGTGGAAATCCTCAATTAGGTTAGCAATATAGATATCACTCGTGCACGGTTTGTGAACCATATTCTCAACAGAACACGACAAAACGAACTTGTCAAAATGCAAAACCAAAGTTCTCAATCACAGCACTTCCACTCCAATATCAAAGTTCTTCACAAAGATTAAAATTCATAGTTTTCTTCATGGAAGATTTGCATTTGTCCGCAATGACGAAGAAGCACTTTATATTTATGGTTTAGCGTGATGTTTGTTTTTTGAACAAGTATTTCTGATGGATTTCAACTTTTTTATATGCTACTTCTTCTGCATTGCTTGTTCTTCTATTGTGTCCATTTATTTAAATATAATATAATATATATATATATATATATATATATATATATATATATATATATATATATATATATATATATATATATATATATATATATATATATATATATATATATATATATATATATATATATGTATATATATATATTTATAAATTTATCTTGCCTCTTGCCTGTATGATCAAAGCTGCAGAAGTATTTGCGTATACTCATTATCACAAGTGCGAAATTATACTCACAAATGGGACTGTAGTTGTTGAACACATCACTGAAAATTAGAACTGCCTCTTCTTGGAGTTATACATTTAGACACAGTAAAAGTTTCAGCTTTGACTTTAATGCCATGAAAATGATCGCCTTATTTAGTAGTTACTTTTATTTATGGTAGTTATAGTATTTTAATGGTCCTTCATTGTATATGGATCGACACTCAACAAGCTTTTTTACTCGTACGTGAACTTGATTTTGGTAGATATCAATTTGACCGCAAGATCCTTTCTCATTTTAATTGTTTGCTTTTGTATTTGCAGTGAAAATGTCATTAGTAAATCTGTAGTGATAAGGTATTTGTCAATATTATTACTAGAAATGATATATTGATTGATATGTAATAATTGATGCATTTTAGGCGTGCATGAAGTGAAAGGACATGGTAGAAAGCCATATTTTGGTAGAAGAAGGATTTTTCTATTCCTATTACCACCATTGGCAGTAGTTACATTCATTGCAACCCTAATTGTCCTGATGATTTACATCTGGAGGTAAGCTTGTTTTGAACCGAGATGCCAGAAGTAGTCTCATAAGTACTTTAAAATCTTGGAAGTGATTACTTAATGGTTCTTTGACCACTTCTAGTATCTTATTACCATTCAATTCCGCATAGATTGATTCGTTTATCAGTAGATATTCTGGTCGCAATGTTCTTAGGATCAGCCAATGAGGTGTAGAATTATTATTTTCGCCGACGTCAGCTTGAACAGTTAATTAGAGAATTATGTTTCACTGTATATATGCAAGTTGAAAGACAGATCTTCGCAAGTTGTACTTATCTTCGTTGTTTTTAAGTTGGTGTGAGCAGCTGTTTGGTTTCAGTTTTAATGTATATGGGCAACTCTTGAAGCTCCTCAATCAATTCTTCAGATTTTACTAGGTCAGAAATGCAGCTTCTTTGTTAGATGCACTAATCAGGCATTTCTCCATAAATGTAATTTGCGCTCTTCCCTATAAAAAGGCTTTTGGTTAGCTGCAGCACCAACTGCTCTATAAACATCTGCATGGAGAATCTCTGTCGTCCATACTGTTAGGTTCAAAGTTAGTTTGGGAATAGGCAATAAATCTGAGATACTTCTTTGTGTTACTCGTGTCCTCTTTTCAGCACTTGCTTCCTATAAACTTGTTATCTCCACTATGCTTACTAATTTTGTGACAGGCAGCGAAACTTTTCATCAGAACTGAGGTTTTAAAAACGAATTTGTAGTTTATCAATACCGGTGAGGGCATGCTTTGTAGAATGAGTTGAGTTGTTTCCTAACTTACAGCTACTATTAATGCAATTGTGCCCACTTCTGTATGACCAGAAGGTTGATATTTCCAAAAATGACTGCATTTTGCTTGGCAATCCTCCCTCTTAATCTGCATTTTTGTACGAAGGAAGAGTCTTCAACAGTCTGCCGACCATATAAATTTTAAAGGGTTTTCTACCACCTTAATTCATGAAATTTCAGTGCGAATTCAAAATTCTGGCATTTGTTTTTCGCGCAGCTGGATTTCGCACACATCTAAGTTTACGCACATAGTAGTTAGGTAAATCAATATACAACACTTCATACGCACTCTACATATATTTTTCACATTTGTCACGTTTGTTCTACTATAAGGTGCGATAGGCTAGTGATGATGCATAAAATGTTAACAGGACAATGCCCAGAAAAATTGGAAAATCGACTTACATGCAGATACTTTTGATTTTCCATGTTTGCAATTTCTTGCAATTTCTTGCAATCCCCGCACCTCCTGAAAGGAAATATTTAACGTACATCAAAGTTTTGCGCAGCAAAATCAGCTAAAACTTCATAAGTTAAGAAAGGCTACAAAATCTCCACAGGCATAATCTATGACGGGTTTTAGTATATGCTTAAATGTCTAGAAAGAGATTCCTGTTATGCAATAGCTAGTTGGGAGTAGTTGGGGGATGTTTTTGGGTTTCAGGAATTGTATGTTTATCATGATTTAGATTAGCGGTAATGAAAAAGCAAATTGCATTTCGTAATACGTGGATAAAAGTAGGCAGTACCCTTCCCAGTTTAGCTCCATCATGAAGTCAAAATTGACAGTATGACTATTTGCAGTCTATCTTTCTGTGTATTTGAATTCAATATTGCTCAAAAAGCAGCTGCGAGGTACCGCTGTAATTAGGCGCTGAATATGTGTGATCAGAGCTGAGCACAGAGCAACAAAATACAAGACAGACCATACAAGTTATTACTAGCCTTTTAACAGAGATCGGCAACATGATGCTTAGACCTCAGTTTATTGCCTGTAACCTCGTCCTTTCCACTAAAACTATTGTGCTTTGATTCTTTGTCTTATCCGAGAATGGTGGATTGACCGTTTTCTAAATTCTTCATTGTGAGTAAGTAGTGTGATACTCAAGGCCTTTTAGTATCTCTTTTTCTCTGCTCTAAATCGTTTGACGTACATTTTTGTACGTTATCGATGTTCTGTTTGGTTATATTTTTTGCACGTAACGGTGATGTTATTTTTGTGACGTAAGATTACATCACAAAAACGGAACAATTCGGGTCATCATGCTTCGTATTGAATCATGGTCGACTGGAAGAAAAAACAAACTGTGAAACAGTATTAATGTTTTTTGTTGGAAAACTGAAAACATTGTCTGATGCAGTGCTCTCATTGGTTTTTGCAATAACTTCTTACAGCAGACATAACACATTGCAATTGAAGAACGTATGTTTGAAACAGACATATTGATATTTCAAGTTTTCAAAGGGAAGATGTTTCAAGCCTAGCGTTGGTATTGTATTTTTTGGCAAATTTGCTCTTGCAATTGAGCTACATTTAGCATCGATCGAGCTTGGAACAATATAGAAAACGTCATCAAAATAACATGTTCATTGGGTTTGTATCGTGCCACTCATTGCAGCTGCCCCAAGTTTTAACATCATCGTACTCTAGTTGAAGAGAAGCAAGTCAGCAGATCTTCTCCTGTAAGAAAGAAGACTGATGCATTCTGGCTTTAAAGCCAATAAAATGCATAGTCTTTATTTGGACAAGTCTTGTTTTTACTGTATTCTGCAATGCCACCTCCCTGAATTCAATTCCCAAACTTTTAGCGGCATCCCTTCAGTACTCTCATTAGTAGTTCTGTTACAAAAAACAAGTAATATTACCTATAAAGTTAGTTTCAAATCAGAACTGGAGAAATGAAGAATATCTGCTAACGTACATCAAAGTGATTGAACTCTTTGAGCTTTGAAATTCATGATATGCTAGCTATTCATGAGTATGCCCTTGGCCTTTGAATGCGGATATTGTTGCAAAGTCAAGGGAAACATATGGCCACACACTCAGCAGCGGTTGAGTTTTAGTGAATGACATATAGGGATTTGCTCTTCTGGGCTTTTGTTGGACATTGCGCACGAATGCGATTCCACTCCCAGATTTCTTTAAAGTAGGAGCACCCTTTAACTTGACTTTTTAGATAATACTTACTACTAAACACTAGTGTGTTATATTGCACGGTTGATAAGATTTGCTATGCTTGATCAAAACAAGCAAGTTGCTTGGTATATGCAAGTAAATAACATATTAAAATCATTATACCAGCTGCACTGTATAATGAGTTACAACGGTGTTTGGAAGAAGTTAATGAAAATAGGAGAACTCAGGAAGTTCCATGGAATAAATAGATGGTCAAATGCTTGCCAAGCAGAGAACATAGAGAGCACTTAGACGGTGGGGGAAAGTTTAGCACCATCCTATATCTTAAGACCCACGCCCAATTATGCCAAAATCTCGTGGTTTATTACTCAATTTATTGAAGACAGAGAAAGACACAAGGGGTCCACTCAGGACTGCTTTGAACGTAAGAGAAGTTTATTTATTTCAAAAAAAGAGAGGGTACTTTGATTTTGCTATGGCCTCGCTCACAGTTTTGTCCTTGGGTGAATGGCATATCTTAAGCGCACTTTTTCAATATATGCAAGCATTAGGGGAGCTATTGCCCCCTACCAGATTCTTACGTTTCTTGCGCCAAGAATGGTATTTGTAATGAACCAGGTTTTCAGAAGAGAAAAAATGAATGTTCCCACATTTTTGGCAAATAAGTGTGTTTATGTGACGGGGTAGGTAGCACCAATTATATTCGGGACAAGATCTCTTAAGATACCTTAGCTAGTTAGCTCCTGAAGTTTGTTTTACGAATCAGATAGTGATATTTCTTACAACAAGAAAGAAACAAAAAGGAGAACCTCGTTCCACCATTTTTGTGTACTCGGCATCTTCTTATATTTAGCTAGTTTGCTGTTTATCAACTTCGACTAACTGTTCTGGAATTTGAATTTGGTTCAATGGAATCAGTCATGCTGTAAAACTCAGCCAATGCTTTGAATTCTGGATAATACTGATTTTTGAGGTTTAGATTTATCAACTTTGCAATTAAGTCCCAACCCCACGCTCGTCATTTCTTTCACTATGATCTACAATACCAGATTTGTTTTCATTTGTATTTGAAATATGACTTGTTTTTATAGGACTACTTTGTTTCGAGTTCATTATCTTACGATGCTTAGCAACGTAATGCGTAGAGCATATCCTTACTTGTAGCATAGTGAGCTAGGACTGAGAAGACATCATTTGTAGTTTAACTACAATAGACTTCTGCCTCTTTTGCTATGAACATGATTTTCCCGCGATGAATACCTTGTTTCCGATGCGATGAATACCTTGAATACGATGAATACCATAATACCTGGTTTTATTGTCAGCTGGTTGTTGGCCTTGAAACTTTTGATAAATCTTTAATACTCCCTTTCTATATTTAGTAGAAAATCTTCAGTTAGCAGTGTTCTGAGATACATCTCTTAATTTATAAATTTCCAGTTTTATCCTTCCGATACTATTTTATACTATACGATAAGATTTCATAACCATGGCTTTTTCGACATTTGTTTTGCATGATATTTCGTGCTGAAACTGGATGAAACCTGTTCACAGACTGACACATGATATGCATCAGCCACTGAATTAGATCTATAGTATTATCAAGTTGCAGCGTCTCCATTAGCCATGGCTGGCTATGTCATGTCCTTACATGTCGTTATTTCCACCTTGCTACAGTATTGTAATGTTTTTTCATATTTTTCTTCAGGTTCTTGAGATATTATTTATGGCAGTGCTCTTTTGTTTCCTTTGATGCAACTTTGCACAAGACATCGTCACCTGATAAGACACTTAATCTGGAGAATTTCCTTTTTGATTTGGAAATGGGTGACCAGCAAAGAGAGCTCAGCAAACGAAATGAGTCCTGTGCCCAGTTGACTTCGATGCATTCGTTAACTCCCGAGCAGGTGGCCTTGCTGGATTTCCAGAATTTGCCACACAACAGCTTATATTCTCAGTCGGAGGCGGAGGTACAATTCCATTTGTTTTTTGTATATGTTCGCCCAATTTTACATGTATGCTTACAGACTTACCTTTTATCACATAGGGCTGGAAAATTGTTTCAATTATTAATCAGTAATATCAATAATTTGTCTTGTAAGACATATCCAATTGAGAAGTCGAATTGTTTTGAAAATCAAATTTGAGAAGTCATTTTGTCCTAGTCCCTACACTATGTTCCCTTGTTTCTTTTCTGCCCAACTACTTGTTATGCAAATTAATTTTTTTGTCAGTTCGCCCCTTGATATTAATAACTGATAAGTAGTCTGCTTCGCATAGATTACGCACTGTTAAAGTTAGCTTCATCTTATTGAACGCCCACTCAACCATCAAGAGATCATTGCTTGCCCTAGGATAGGTTTGGCAAAGTTTGAAAAGCGATATTTCTAATGATGTCTAGCGTTTATTTAGCCCCTATGGTCACATACCCAGCTTAGTGCTAGGCGCACACGGCGAGACTTTTGCTGAGCAAAATGCCTCTCATGCCACTTTGCTCTGCAAAATGCTCACCCTGTTTCGTAACTTGTGAGATTTTTGCCTTCCGAGTCAAAAAACCAAAAACCAAACCGGTTTGATAGTTTTTGCCTACCGAGCCACTTTGCTCACCGTATGTGCTCATCTGAGCATATTGCTTAGCACTTTAGCCTCAACATAGCCAGGTCAAGCATGCGCAATGGCATTCAGTAACCAAGAAAAATCATGGTAGCAATAGATGAATTCTTGAATTACATATTTTTTATAAGAACAAACCATATTAAAACATAAGGCTTCAAATTCTAAGTTAAGAACATGTTGAGAATATGATAAGGCTTCATAACTTTCTTTCAAAAAACACAAGATAGAAAGAATAAAATACAAACAAAAGACTAGGAAAACGCAGCAAATGTTTACAGTAAAGAGCCTCTAGTCTTTCTTTTTACATTAATATTATCTGAACCCTATAGGGGCCCGATCAGTTCAAAAGTATAGTGAAGTAATAAAAAGTGTTGCAATTAATAAAAGGCTGTATAATTAATAATCTTCAGATATTGCATATTATACGCAAAACAGGCCAAGTGCAGAGATCCAGTTGATCCGGTGTGTTTCCTTGTTTTCAAACACTTTTGTATAGAAAACCAATATCCCACTGCACACATCATGGTGGGTCGGTTCGACGTGACAGTTGTGAATTGATGAGCCTGAATTGGGAACCGTTTTAAGCCTTATTATTACTAATGGTGCAATGGTAGTATATCAGGAGGCGTGTTTTCCCATAAATGCACACATGTACAATAAACTTCCAGCGAATTAGTCTATGCGTTGAATTAATACGCCATAAGCTGTTTGGGGCTGGGACAAAATGCTTCCTCCTATGAATAAGCCTCCAGAGTAATGCTCTCGTTACTGACTAGGCCACTCTGTCAAGTCCAGTTTGAATTTCGCGCCAAAACAAAAGGCATTGCGTCTGGGGATGTGCCCATTAACTCGGAGCATGTCCAGTAATTAATTCGGAGCATCTCCAATAATTAATTCAGTGTGTGCCCAGTAATTATTCTTGAGTATGCACGATAATTAACTTTGCTGTAATTAATTAAATACATATGCAATAATTAATTATACAGCCTTTTATTAATTGTAACACTTTTTATTAATTCACTATACTTTTGAACTGATCGGGCCCCCATATGAACCCCATCAATTTCACTGATGTACATATTTCATATTTCATATATTTACATCAAGTCAGTTGACTTAAATTTGACCCGTGGCTCCTTTTTCAGAGCAATTATCGCTCTTTTGAGAAATCAGTGCACATTTTAAAAACAAGCAAATTAAGGACTTGTTAAGAACATTTTAGACTTTCAAGCCAAAAAAGTTAAGAGCATATCTAGGCTTCATCGAGATTCGGTGTTTTTATAAAGAAAACGTGTAAGGGATATTGTAAGAGATACGCGTCGATCTATGGCTCGAACATCTTTGGCTATACGACATCATGTCTCCATTGTTTAAAGATCAGAGTAAATGGAAAGAATGCATAAATGAAATATGAGAAGAACTGGGAAAATAGTAATCTTGTTAATTTTCAAGTATAAACCTGTAGTTTTAGGGCGCTCCTTTTTGTGCTTGTGAGAAATACAGCGAGAAAACTGCGAAGTTATATTCAACGTTACAGCCTCTTCCAATATTCCTTAACTCACGAGTTCGTTTGTTGCCGCCAGGATTTCTTGGTTAACTGAATGCCATTGCGCATGCTTGACATGGCTAAAGTGAAGCTGAAGTGTTTAGCAAATGCTCAGTTGAGCGTACACTGTGAGCGAATTGACTCGCGAGGCAAAAATTATTAAGCCAGTTTGATTTCGGATTTTTTGGCACGCGAGGCTAAAGTCTCACAAAACAGGGTTTATACGGTCAGGGAAAAATCAGAAAAACTGTGTTTTTGAGGACAGTGAGAGAAACATAGGAAAGTCGGGAAATTTTATTAAAACTTGAAGAAAGTCGGGAAAGTTGGGAAAGTCGGGACTTTTTGTAGTCTATACGCATGACTTATTTGGTGCCCAATAGCCAACTCTACACATTGCACAATTTTTTGATATTTTTTGTTCCTGTTTGAGAAAGCACTAGCTTACCAGAGAGCCTCCTTTTCTTATCAAATCGGAAAAATGTGTCTAATTACTTAGTTTTAGAAAATGGGTCAATCGCATCAAATGTTACACCGGTTGGTCAGGAAAGTTATTATGTATTTCGGATATGTGGCCAGGAAATACATTTTCATTTTCAAAAGGGTTGCCCTTCAGTGTGAGCTGATTTACAAGGGACCCTCCTCATAAAACTTTAATTACAATAAAAATATTACAACTAAAAGCATATACAATAATAGGAGGATAAATTGTTTTAAAACCTGAGAAGAATTAGCATTATAAAACTCACCTGAAAAGGAAGTTAATCAACTAGACATAACTGAATAAATTTTTTGGATACATTCAGGGAGATGCCTGCTTAGTTTGGGTATGAAAATCGTTCCACATTTTAGCTCCTCGATAAGAAAAACATCTCTACCCAATACAGGAGTTTTTTGGGTATTTTCAAATCTGTCTCTGTATTGCGCAGGGCATATGAAGAGCTGTTTGAGTTTCTAGTGAAGAGTTCACTGATATATTGTGGAGCCATTCCATGCATGGACTGCAATCTCTTTTCGTGGCAATGTTGTTTTTAGATTTGCCACGCCAGTGGTGAAATTGTTTTGTTACTTAGAACTTATCGTGAAGAACTGTAATTTGTTCATGCAGTTTGAGATTGTTATTTACAGTAAAATTGATGTGTGCTCAGTATCATCACAATTTAGGTTTCTTCTTGTAACTGTGTCCAGCAAGCATATATGTTTTTACCTTATGTTTTACAACTGTTGCTAAATGATGTTTAGAGTAAAGGTTGATCGTTTTGATTTATATTTAGGCATGTAACAACAAGTGTGATCAGCCCAAACGATGTAGGTCAAAGTCAAACTTACCAAAGACAATCCGTGGTCGAGCATCAAGTCTTGGTATGAACGAAGCAGCTCAAGAGGTAGATAACGCGAGAGTACGCTCAGCATCAGAGGGGGAGACAGTCTCAAAAAGAATGCAAAATGAACCATTGATTACCTTTCAACAACCGATGACCATTCCTGTCACTAATAATGATGCACTAATCGTTATTGATAACAGCAATGTGTTTATTGGTGCTCGAGAAGCTGCTTGCTCTTTGAATCCAAAACTTCGTCCTCGACATGTGAAAGTTCGATTGCAAGCGTTGACTGAAGTTCTTGAAAATGGAAGGAATGTAACAAAGAAATTTGTATGTGGATCATCACCTCCTGCAAATGAATCTGTGTGGGATGTTTATAGGTACGTTAAGGCATATCTGAAATATGATATACAATATATCTAACGGTAGTATAATTTGTCTTATAGGGCAATTCTATACATTTGCTTTATACATAGTATACCTCAAGCGAAGTCTAGAGTTGAAAGGCAGTGATCTCTCAAAGTTGTAATTTGTTGCTGTTTTGTACTTCTCAGACGCCTAGGTTACAATATCGACTTGGAAGACAGACGGGGAAAAGATGAACAGAGAGTTGATGAACAGCTGCATTTGTGTATTTACAAGGTATTAATTGCTTATTTGGGAATCTATCTACTGTTGGAAATCTGGTAACTTTTTTGTGCCTTTCAAGCTACAGGTTCTTTCTCGTTTTTTACTGTTATTTATGAATTTCTCTACTGTTTCAAAATACATCAACAACTTGACATAAACTGCACTAGTAATGAAATGAGTAGTAGAATGAAAGTATTGCGTCCCTTACAGTTGCGATGATTTGTTAATGCAGTGATTGTATATTCATGCTCTAGTTGCCTACGTTTATTTCTGCTTTGTGGTATATTGCACTCGCTCGGCAAAAATATTTTTTGTTTCTTACTGGAATGCGACAATCATCATATATCCATGTATTAGTGTTTTCTTCCAACAATGCACTCTGATCTGGTATGGTCGGTATTATAGACAAAAATACCATGTCATATGTAGATCAAATGTAATCTGGTACGGTTTATTGCCTTTTGGTGCTTGCATTATGAGTTGGTATTTGTTTTTGCATTTGTATTAGTAGTCTCAGAATTACACTAGAGCAGTATACTGCATTGGACAAAAGCTAGTTGCACCTCGGCATATTCCTGTTAGGTTTTCTTCTTTATCATATAATCCGCATAAGTATTTTAGTGTATTGAAACTCTTGCAGTCATTCGATGTTTGCTATCTCTTGATTTGGCAAATATTAGTTTCCTTACTAGCAAACACGCCAGCTTTATTAGCTCTGATAAGTGATTTATTTGACATTTCTTTGAAGGCAATAATTGAGATGTCACCTCAGACACTTGTCCTTGCATCTGGAGATGGCAGCAAAGGCAAAAGTAGTGGAGGCACGAGCTTCCCCGATTGCGTTTCAGCGGCAATTGAGCACGGCTGGAATGTTGAGGTGCACTCTTGGAAACACAGTCTGAGTGCAGAATGGCTGAAAATAGCAGCAAAACATAAAAAGAACTTTAGAATAAAGTACCTTGATGAGTAAGTGATTTCTCTTTCGCTTGTTTCATGGTATTTTGTGATAACTTTTAAATCTTGCAAAGCTAATGACGTAATTATGAAAGTCAGTTTCCTTTGAAGTGCAAGGTAATGCTGTGTTTATATTTACTTCATCTTTCACTTCAAAGTACTTAGTATGGTTAGACCTTTGCGAAGGACCGTGTTTCTGATACGTTACACAACATACAACACTACTTAATCGGAAAATGTGGCTCGTAACCTACTATCTTCAACGGCATCTTTTGTTGATTCTTGATGTCCCTTCAATCCTGCACGTAGGCAAACGTTTCATGTAACATTGAGGAATTATATTAATTTTTGCTTTGAAGAGTAGTAATATGAAGAAGCCCTTTCGATTAGAGATCTGAGATATTGATGGAGATCTGTGCAATTAGATGTAATTCTTGTCTCTGCTTGATCACTATCTCTCGTTCAAAATGTGTCTTTATACACTCTTCAATGTTTAGTTTCCTTGTTTTCCAGTATTACTTCAATATTACCCATTATTGAACTGTATTTAATTTACCCACTGCTAGTAAACATATGAAAAAGCGATTTTCTCTCCCTCTCTCTACCTGCTTAATATAAGCAGCTTTTGCCATTTAGCTACATAGTTAACGGTATAGTTGCCGGTAGTGCTCATAATGAATGTGATCATTGCCAATCTTTTGCATGATCAGTTAATTGAAATGCAAAGATATTCAAAAGGTAGAAACATGACTACCTTTGTAGCTCTCTTAAGTTAGATATTCTGGTTGCTTTTCTCTACGTAGTTAGTCTGTGTTCAACTGCATTTAATCAATGGGATGCGCTACTTTATCGTTTGTTTCATTTAGAAACATCAATAAAATTACTTCAGTGGATAATCGCGTGAAGAATCGAGAGCGAGCTGAAGATAATATAAAAGAACAAAGGGAAAGTGGCAGATTTCGGGCATGAATTCAAATGGTTTGATAAAATCTAATGAAAATTCGCATTGTATTTATTTGTAGATGTTCGTAATTCTTTTTTAGGATGCTTTTTGTGATAGTTTAGTATATCACCACTGAGTATCAACTCTATCGACTTGAGATGAAATAAATGAAGTTGCTTGTCATTGCTGTTTTTTCTCATTATATTGGCTTTTTTTGAGCATGAGAAAATGTGTAGCTTCTACTGGTTTGAGTTTCCATGTCAATTAATATTTTCCTTGGCGTTTTATGATGATTGCTAGTGTTTTCATCATTTACATCAACTGATTCTTTCATTGGTGGTGCGGGTATAATCTAAGACCGTAGCTGTTTGTCACCTACCTTGCTAAAAGAATTTTCCTGTCTAGGGAGCCTGCTTGCGGCAAAGCCCCCCCCCTGTCCGCTTTTTATCCACTTTTTTAGCCCCTCTAAGGTGCGTTATGTGCTATGTGGATGACCCCTGTACTGTTAAAGGCTGTGATACATTTCATTTATTTAGATTTTACTCACGCGCGTGATACATTTCATTTATTTAGATTTTACTCACGCGCATTGCGTTCATATCTAAGAATTGCTTTGTTGATATACCACGACGATCTCTGTTGAACTTGTCTGGCGGTTACATTTGACTCGCATTAAACTCATTTCCTGCTTCCATTTAATTCATAGATGGTTCTTGTTTATAAATATGTTAATGAAATAGAGCAATGATGTGATTCGGCTTGAGTGCAGCGCAGTATATAAATCAATCCTGAAACGGACAAATCATGTTTGTGATCGATTGTGGGATAGAATCACTGTTATTTCTTTGATGCACAGTGGTTTTGGCTTTACTTGTAAAATTCAAATTACAATGATTTATTATAAATTAGAATTCAGAGATTTTAGAAATTTATCGGAATATATTTATCAGTATTCTTAGATGAGGTTATGATCATTGTGGAATGGAAGTAATATAAGTTTACGGTAACATGCTTCTTTGTTATCGAAAAGCGTACACCTTTTTAGTAAGCATCATGTGATTTGGTATTAAGCTTGATTATGCTTGTCATTACAGAAGATAAGTATCAAATTATGCTCGTTATGATAAGATAATTTTTGAAGTATCGGTATGAAAACTGTATTGTTTACCGTAAAATATGTTGTTGTCTTTCGAACTGGATCTTCTTCCTCTTGCATTTATGTGTAAATGCATGTTGATTGGAGTGCTTGAGCCTAAAGGATAACGCCTAATGTATTTGTTGGGCCATGGGATGTGCATTACATACACTTTATGTTTAGAGCAATGTCAGCCGCTATATACAACTTTATGCTGATTGAAACAAAAGACGGAGTGATTTTTTCCTATTTAGTGATTGTAGCAATGGGCTATTTGTATATTTGCTTTAGATTACAGATTAAAATCAGTTACGTTGTTAAATTCTAGGCATAGAATACAGCTGTACTGTAAAGGAAATCTGCCTTTGATATTTTATTGAGGAATTTTCTAACCTTATTTCCAGAACTGCCAGTATCTTACATTTTAACCATATTTAAATGAAATGTTATATCAAAATCATGAATGTACTATATAGATATTAAGGCGCATCCCGCGAACTCTATTCTATTATTGTTAAAATGGTTATCTAATTGTGGATACATAACTATATGTAGCCATGTCCTTGAATAGGGTAAAGCTTGTTCTGCCTGTCGTTTGTGAAACTACTGCTTTTGGCAAACAATCCCAAGGAATGATTAATCAAGAGTTGAGTTTGCTTCATTTGTGCTCCTTGAAAGCGTGCCCCCTCAAATGAGCGCCTCCCTAAGAAATATTTTTGTTAAATGAGCGCCCCCCTCTTTTCGCAATGAGTTTGCGCCGTCATTTGTGCTACACTGTTTCACCCTGTTGCTCTTTCACAACGTGTTAGTCTTTCTCTGAGTGCATGTGCTTTGTTGCGTTATGTTTACACGCCAGTACCATATAGTTCCTTTGCATCTTGTTGGACAGAGCGGAAACGATGCACGCCTGCGCACTGGGGGCTCGAAAATCAAAGGATGGAATACAGCAAGTCACGTTGTCAAAATTCTGATCTAGGCAAAAATATTAAATGTTTTCCAACGTAAAGTGTTGATTTTCGACCATTTATGGAGACATAAGATTAACAAAATAGACACAATTTGTTTAGTTTTCTTTTGCCATGCTGTTAACGGGGAAAAAATTCACTTCGAAGAAATTTCTTTTAAAATACAGAGAAGAATGAAATGAGTAGTTACAGCTCGAGATTGACAATGTCGAAATGTTTATGTCACAAAAGTCCCAAAGATAAGGCCGCTTTTCAGTTGATAAGGGATTTTATTGTTTCAACTAGTGCTTTAGGGATGCCTCCACCATATATCAAGAGTTCTCGTAAATCCAGGGTTGTTCCTACGTGATATGATAAAAATAACGAAATAGTTACCTTCTGCAGAACGAACCTAAGAGTCTTTCGGACCGCTCCATGAGTAAGAATAGTTGAAACATGATTTTTATAACCAAATAACTGCAATAAGATGATCTCAAGATTAACCACGATACATAATTGTTGGTGTATAGTTGCTGTCGTGATATCATTCGCAGATTGCGAATTTCGATTGCCACAGGGTGCGAATTGAGTGCTACAGGGAAATTACCGTTATTTTTGAGCTCGACAGGGATTTTCCGTTATTTTCTTGGCCGCATTGCAGAAATAACCGAAATTGAGAAAAGCGACCGGTGAAACCAATTGCAAAACGAAAATCACATCAAGATAATGTGTGATAGTTTTTTAATTAATATGTTTTGCTATTTTGTGCCGCGTACTTCCAGAAATAAAGACACGGACGAGTGTTATGGAAAATTGAAGCAAGTGAATCAGGCAGAGGCCTTTGACCTTGGCGTTGGAGAAGAGGTTACTGTTTGCTTGAAACATCTGCGACAAGAAACAAAGCTCAACATATAAACATGCTGCTATCCATTAGGCGATGGTACTTCATGTTCGACTGCCTTTGTACCGTGTCCTGTCCGTTTGGTGGCAATTTTCAAAGACCTCAGCAGCTCTTGTAAAGGCACCTACATCTGCCGTAATCACTTAGAAAAAGCTGATCAAAATGATGAGGTAATAGGGCATAATGCATATACTCCACCAAAGAAAGGAAAGGTCAGTGTGTTTAATTCCAATGAATGACTTAATTCATGTTTTTACTGTTCATGAAATCTAAAAGCATTTGTCTTTCTACTCTTAGGTGCACATTTGCCGTTCCCCTGCTAATCATTTTTTGAAAATTTTTTACTACTAAGTGAGATACTAAGTGCAAAAAGTGTCATAGTTTCCTTGCAAATCGGATAGAAGAGCTTACAGAAGCGTTTAATGACGGTCTTTTAAATGATGACGACAAAGATGCTAATCGAAATGAAGAAGATGCATCGCAAGACTTGTTGCTCGATGATGATGAAGGATGATGAAGATGAAATAATCAGACAGGCAACACCACCACTTTTTAATGATTTCGAAGGGCTGGAACTGTTTCACCGTGAATTCTCAAAAAAATTTGATTCAATTATATGACAGGGTGACGATATTTTTCCTGTTTGTGACAGTGAATGTAAATTTCTCCACTTCCACGCTGTTCCTCGCGCCTGGCGCCATTTTGTTTTATGAAAAATAGTAATACGCATGCGTGTATCGTTTCCGCTCTGTCATCTTGTTGTCATTGTGTTGGTTTTTGCGTAATGTCTGCTGTATACATTATCATGAGTTCTTTTACAGTCATTCAGTGTAACATAGTTTAGTTACCTTGTATATCTATTAAGAGAGATTTTGTTTGAAGTAGAGTGTTGTCTATGCATTGCCATTTCTAACAAGTGTGCCAAAAAACATGCATGCTTTCAATGCTTGTTCATCAGATGCATTTTGTTTATTCTTTTATGAATCAAGGGCTATTTGTTGTATTCTTGGGTCAGGAAGGAGTAGGAGACAGCCGAGCTACACATATAATGCAACTATAACTCACGTGCATCTTCAACTATATCATGGTAACACACTGATCTCCTTTTGCATGTGATACGTTAATATAAGATGAATGAAGCATGAGGTGTTGCTGGTAGCCAAGGATCTACTTGCCTTTCCAACACACTCCCCGGCTTGCGAAGGTGAACAAGATACAAAATATAATTGGTATACTAAGCAATATGAAAGCAGCATGCTATGATAACTCGTCATTATCATCTGTCTGTCTGTCTGTTCCTGTACGCCACTTACGGGGCCTAGGCTGACCCTGAGGTCAGTGTCGCCTTCAAATTGTTTAGAAGAGGTGATTGAGTCGGCTACACTCAATCCACTCTGTTACCCTAACAGCTACTTATCAGAACTGCAGCCTGAAGCTGCTGTGCCTGACTTTCACTGAAGGGGCCTGGTTGGACAGTTTGCCACAGGTCGTCAACATCTGCCCCAATTATGAATCTTCGCGAAATGAATCACTATCAACTTTAGGGCAGAGTCTCTCTGTGCCCCCTTGCCACCACGAGGAGGTCTCCAACCATGGGCTAGCCATCATTATCATCATCATCTTCATCATCTTCTTCTCGTTCTCGTTACGCCCCTCACGGGGCCTGAGACTGACCCTGAGGTCAGTGGACCGCCTATCAATTGTTTAAAAGAGGTGATTGAGTCGGCTACACTCAATCCACTCTGTTACCCCAACAGTTACTAATCGGAACTGCAGCCTGAAGCTGCTGTGCCTGACTTTCACTGAAGGGGTTTGGTTGGACAGTTTGCCACAGGTCGTCAACATCTGCCCCAATTCTGAATCTTCGCGAAATGAATCACTATCAACTTTAGGGCAGAGTCTCTCTGCCCGCTTGCCACCACGAGGAGGTCTCCAACCATGGGCTAGCCATCATCATCATCATCATCATCATCATCATCATCACCATCATCATCATCATCATCATCATCATCATTATCATCATCATCATCATCATCATCATCATCATCATCATCATCATCATCATCATCATCATCATCATCATGTACTGCCATCTAATCTTAGCTGGTCGGCAATCATGGGTAATCATGGCTTTCCTTGTGGATTCTCCATAGATTCTGGTTTTGCGCACATCTCACATAGTCTGTGCAGGAGTTGCTCATCCATTCCTTGATCTCCGATGTCCATGTTCGTTTGGGTTGTCCTCCTTATCTTTTTCCATTCATTTTTCCTTCCACTAGCAGCCTTTGAAGTGACTTGCCTTGGATCATGTAACGAAGGTATTGCAGTTTCCTTTTCTAAATGATAGTAAGTAGATGTATATCACATTTAGCCATTTGTCATATATCCTCGTTTACTTTGTGTTTCGTCCAAGATACAGTAGAACTCGCATAATTCGGATCTAACGGGACCGCCTAATTTCGTCCGGATTAAACGAACTCCGGATTACGCTAAAAATTGTTTCAGTGACTCCGTTAAGTGTACGTTGTTGTTTGTAGGTCACTCCCAGCATGTTTCGGATAAACGTACAGTGTGATAATTCAAGTCACTCCTGAATACCGCCATTCCGGATAGTCCTGGAGAATCTAAACCACAATATATAAAACATGGCTACCTTTCTTTATTTTTGCATTTATCAACAAAATTGCAATACTTTTAAGACTTAGAGAAAAAGTCAGTAATTGTTGTCTGACTTGTACTCAAAGGCAATTTTGTCATGAACTTTTCATATTTTCTCGTGAAGGCTGATACCTCCTCAATAAACTGCTCATCAGCTTTTGCCAGTGTAAATCTATTAAGAAGGTCAAGTGCATTCATTACTTCACTTGATTTGGGAATTGGCTTTTCGGATGAAAGTTCACTATCTGATCCCTCATCTGTTTCTTCTGTGTCCTGCTCCGATTCATCTATTTTCCTCAATACCAACTGAACTATTTCGCAGTCTTTCAAAATTGCCGTATCGTGTGTTTCATCATCCCTGTCCAGGTTCACGAATTCATCTAGTGGTGCCAGCTGGCTAGGATAGATAGTCTCCAAACGCTCCCAAATACTGCGGAATTCAGTATCCTCGCTGTTGTCTACGTTTGACGAATTTCCAGGGACTGAGGTTTCCTCCTGATTAATATTGTCATCTAGCACTATGTTTGGTGCAATGAAACCAGCAGAACGAAAACAGTTCTCAATTGTTGCCTGTGCTACCAACGACCACGCATTTTTTAACGTTAGAATCGCGTCTAGAATGTTCCATACGAATGGGACTTTATCCTCAGCAGCAGCTAGCCGACGTGATGCAAGGGTCTTTCGGTAGAAATATCTTAAATTTTTTATGACCCCTCCATCCATCGGCTGTGTTATGCTGGTCGTATTGGGCGGTAGAAATATCAGTTCTATATTCTCCAAATCTATTGACGGATGGGCTGTGCAGTTGTCGACTACCATTGCAATTTTTCTACGTTTGAGTTTCATTTGTCTGTCTAGTTTCGTTAACCATTCAGTGAATAGTTCCCTTGTCATCCACGCTTTCTTATTTGCCTTGTAAGTAAGGGGAATATGACGCACATTTCTGAAAGCCCGGGGCTTTTGGCTCTTGCCCACCACTAACAGCGGCAATTTTTCACTTCCAGTCATGTTTGCCGCAACTAATGCAGTAATCCTAGTCTTGTTTTTTTTACCACCATGCTGCTTTGTACCGATAAATCCTAGGCTTTTTTCTGGTAACAGTTGCCAGAACAGACCGGTTTCATCAGCATTAAAAATGTTCTCTGGTTCATACAACTTTAGGATCTCTTTTAATTTTCCTTCCTTCCACTCTTTCACAACTTCACTATCCACTCCCCCTGCTTCGCCTGATTTCAAAATTTTCCCCACTCCGTAGCGTTTCTTAAATCGGTGGATCCATCCCAAGGTTATTTCCGAACTTTCATAACCGAATTCCTTACAGAAATAGTTAGCTTTTGCTACAAGCATGTCTCCATCAATTCTCAAATCAGGATCGGTACAATACTGCCGGAACCAGATAATAAGAGCGGCATCGATGTCGGAAAACGTGCATTTTTTTACACGCTTTATTGTACCCTTTCTTGCATCTGGCGGATTTTCCACGGCATTAATAATTTTTTTCTTCGTTTCTGCCTTCATCATGTCACTTAAAGTCTGTGGTTTTATTCCAAACTTTAAAGCTATATCTTTTCTTCTTATTCCCGGATTCTCATCGCAAAATTTAATTACTCTATATTTCTCTTCGTATGTACGATCTGTGTGCTTTCGCTTTGAAGCCATGATGACTATGAAAGTGTATTGTTTCAAAGTGTTGCCAACACGCTGGCCTCTGCTTGAAGCAGGAAATCATGTCACTTATTGGTTATAATGTATGCAATTAGGATAGGGTAACACAGTGAAGACCACCCTGTGTTTATTGACATATTTCTAAGATCGTTTATCCGGATTACGGTAAAAAAATAGCATAATTGCCCAAACATATTGTCCGGTTTATGCATTTATCCGGACTAGGGAATCCGGATAATGGGAATTACTTTAGTACATTTCAATAGGAAATTAATTGGACTTAGTAACTCTGTCCGGAATACACCAAAATCCGGATAAAGCAGATCCGAATTATGCGAGTTCTACTGTACTTTCAAAACTTTTTCCAAAAGTCCACATCTCAATTACTCGTTTTTCCAGTGTTTTTGATGACGTCCATGTTTCACAATCATAAAGTACGGTTGACCAGGCGTAACACTTTGACAGTGTCAATCTTGCGTCTACCCTGTGGTCCGGAATAGACATCCCCGGCTATTTATTTTTTTGGAAAATGCATACTAGGACATTCTTATTGCAAGTATATTACCATCCACCTTTTTATTCCAGACTGGAGGGTAAGCTAATTCTACTACTGTACTACTGTAGTCCGTTCCCAGTGCATCCTTGTTGTTATTTGCAAATCTTTTTTGTACAGGAAACGGAAGAAAGTTGAGAAGCCCCGTAGCCTCGCGCAGGTATCCGAGCACCTTTTGCGCAATTTTTTCTCGCGATTTTCTTCGATTGGCACAATGCAAGACCAAAGGTCACGTGCTCCATGATGTCATCTCGTGATCATATGCGAGCTTTTTTTGATCCTTGCTCATGGAAAATGCAGGCCATGTAGTTTTCATGGGGGCAGGGTGTTAGTCTTTCCAAAGCTAACCTGCAACTTTTGAACTGGGGCTAGATGAGTACTAAGTTCCTGTACTACTACGCGCACTGTTGTTGGTCGCTTGCGCTTGTATTATTTGGCGCAATTTCAAGAGGTATAAAATACTGCATGGAACGATTCAAAACCTTGTTACCTCTCTCTGTTAATACCTGTACCTTGGCCGCTCGTGCTATACAGTCTTATCCTATTAATAATTCCAGTATCATAGCCAATTTCCAAAAATTCCTCTTTTCTGAGTCGTTCTTTAAAATAACTACCTTAATTCATGAAATTCTCGCACACATCTAATTTTCGCACAGCCCAGCTGCACGAATAATTAGGCATGAAAATACTTAATCTTTCATTTCACTTTCATTTTCATTTTCGAATTCGTTATGGAGGGAGCTCTTCAGCAGAAATTCTGGTTTTCAAGGGCCCCTCCGTCTAAAAATACAATAATAGTGTAGAGGAAAAATGTAAAAACCTAAGTACAAAGTACAAATGTTACTTTTAGAACATAGTTACAACTTTTTACTACTATAGAAATAAGAATAAATAAGATTTAAAAGGGAAATGTCCTTTGGATAGCTAAATGTTCTGTTTGAAAGTGCCCTGGGAGACGACTTGTTTGCAGTTGGCTGAGAGGCTGTTCCATAGTTTCGCACTTCTAAATGAAAAGGATTTCTTGACGTTTTCTGCCATTCTTTTGGTGCCCTGAGATCTGTTGATGTATTACGTAGTCTATACGAAGTACTTTGTGAACTTTTCCAAAACAAGACTGCGTAAATTTGGAGGAGCAAGTTCATTTAGGCTCTTAAAAACCATTGTTTTGGATTCAGTATCGATTCGTTCCTGAATAGTTTTTCACCCAGGTGTATCAATCAATTGATTATTGCTGTAAGTGTCGAAGCTACTATTGGCTAAAATTCTAGCCGCACTGTTCTGTAGCTATTGCAAACGATTAATCTCAGTTGTACCTGCACAGCCCCACACAGAAGAGCAATTTCGGAAATGGGGCTCTATTATGCTAGTATAGAGGCTTATTAAGGCTGAGAAAGGTGAGAATTTATTAGCATATTTTAGAAGGCCAATCCCTCTGGGAACCTTTGAAGACCCAGCCCGGACTTGATCCTTCCAATCAAGGCTGTTATCTAGCTGACCTCCAAGGTACTTAATTTTGCTCACAACATCAAGCTCTGTTTCATGAATTTGCACTTGTAGATTCTGGTTTGACATATCAAGGGTGTTCCTTTTAGCTTTGGTAGACACCAACATTGATTGAGTTTTGCATACATTTAGGGACAACTTATTGCTTATCAACCAAGTATCTAAGTGCGAAAGATTTTATAGCCTCATTTAGCTGGGGATAAATCGTTGGCATGACCCTTTAAACATGCACTTCACAATATTGCAATTTAGGAAGTAGTCACACACAATCAGAGGGTTATACCCACCTTCTATATTACTTGCTAAGTCCTTACTGATTGAACAGAAAAGCTATTCATAGATTGGAATATTTCTCTCTTGTTGGAAATAGTCTTGTTTTGGTCTTTCAGAAGGTCTATATTCATGGATGTATTGTTTTCCAAATTTCCTTTTTATTGCCTTTAAACTTTGAAACTCAAGTTGCAAAATACTGCCGCTTGAGTTTATTGTTAAGAGTATTAACTTTATTTCTTATTTGTTGGGAAGAACTCATTAATAATAGAGACTTGCTTAAGCCCTGGTCAAACTGATCTAAAGCCCTGGTCAAACTGATTTAACATTTCACCTAACATTTGTAAAACAAATGTTAGATGAAATGGTAGGCTAGTTTGGTCACCTTGTTAGGTCACATAACATTTGTTAGACGATGTTTGGTAGAGTTTGATGGAAATCAAAAACAAATTTTGTTATGGAATGTTATGCAGAATGTGTGATCTGTTTGACCACTCTATCAAACATTTCGCCTAACTGCTGGCCCCATTTTGATCATACGCACGCGTATATCATTGCTGTTGTTGTTCGCTATCATTGCATCCCCACCACTTAAGCCATGAGTTTCTAGGAAAGAGTGTTTCTTGTGGAGCATTCTCTTTTCAATTAGGGAGAATGTTTCAACTACTTATGCATGATCTGTCCTCATAATTTCATTGTAGCTTGCACAGTCTTAAATGTGCAGTTACGAAAATACAGTATTCCAGCTGGTCCTACTTTTTATCTAAGATCTGGTTTTGCTCCTCTTCCAACATCTCTCGCTCTCTTCTTCATACAATTGGTCTAGAATCAATGCTGCTGCAGCTTTCCCCAATAACTTTCATCTCTCATTTTCAATTTTGTCTGGCATTCTCTGCTTTCGCACCCGCTGTTTGTTATTACTCCTTCATACACGCACCGCACTTTATGAGTTTCAGCAGGCGTTTGACAAAATATTAAGCGAAATGTTATGAGCACATGGTCAAACTGATCAAACATTTCATCTAACATTTCTGAAATGTTAGCTGAAAATGTTTGATCAGTTTGCCCAGGGCTTTATACATGCAGCCAGTTTTAGCTTATCCCAGACTTAATAAGTGCCCTAAGTTCAATACTGATCCAGGGGCAGTATTTGTCCGAGAATCGCATATTTTGAACAGGGGTATGTTTCTAGATGACCGATGAAAACAGTTTGGACCAATTAGCAGCCCACCATCAAACTTGCGAACTCAGAAGACCATGAAATGGCCACTCAAAGAAATCAGCAGTACCCCAGATTTTGCAATGTTCCTCGGAGATGTTATGGCAATATAATCAATAATAGAAGAGAAACTTGCAGTGATGCGAGTTGGTTCTGCAATAAGCTGCTTATAGGTGAAAAGCTCATAAATATTTGTAAGGTGTTTAACATTGCTGTCCATGGGGACACCTTGTTTTACTGTAAAATCACAATTTGTATCGCCTAGGAGAATAATTTCCTTTTCTTCCCTGTCTAAGAAAGATAGAGTTAGTACCAGATTGTTGAAAGAATCAACTGGGTCACTAGGTGGTCGGTACCAAGCAACCAGAAAAGACAGCCTTTGGAGGCAGAATTTCTACACAGATCAGTTCAAGGTCGCAATCTGGAATATCCGTTCTTAACTTTTACCTAATGGAATCCTTGATATAGATTGCAACACCTCCTCCATTGGAAGTCCTATCCCTACGTTCATGCTCGAAACCATTTATCCTTGTGAATTGTGTGGAATAACTAGGACCCAGTTTAGTTTTATTTATGGTGATTATGTGTATATCATGGTCCTTAAGTAGAAACTGGATCTCGTCTTGATGGCTACGGACCCTGTTCACATTTAGAGAAGCAATTATAAATCCTCTTTGGAGGTCTAGATGCTGATGTAGTGAGTTAGAGTGTCCCTGAAAAAATTTATTCCCCTTATCCCTGGCACTGTAATTAAATCAACCTTATTTTACTTAAAAGGTTGGCTGCGAATTTTGTGTTCCTATGAAGATTTACATGCAGTCGTACTCGTCCACGATAGTCTCTCTTTACTCTGCCATTGCTAAGAGTGTCAATTGGTGTCTTCTTTAGGAACCATACATTTATGACGTCGTTAATATTTGAGCCATTTTTACCCCCTATCTCCCCCTAATCGAGCAACGTCATCTCAGCAAATCCCCCTCCCTATATCAAGCAATGAACGACATTGAACTTTGATAGCCCCCCCCCCCCCCATACAACCAAATAATGTATGTAAAGCGGATAGAAGATCAAATTTAAAGGCAGCAGCTACTGTTGATGCTTTCTCCTAGATAGAATTTGAATCTTTTCTTTAAGTAGATTAGCAATTTTAATCCAATTCAATGTCTCTTTTGCCAATCACTCATCTTAGAGCAACAGAATTAGTAACATTAAAGCAACCTATAGATGGTATATTCTTAGATCTATCATGGCTTTGTACAAACTTCGAGAATTCTTATGACGACGTCGATAAGAGGAAACCGACCCCCTCTTATACTAAGCATTCGTTGTAAAAAATCGAGTAATGACAATATCCCCCTCCCCCTACCGGACGATGTCATATATGTATGACCCCTTATTGCGTTCTTGACCGCAGCTAGAATTTAGAATTTTTATTAGCTTTCATATTATCGGCTTTCATTATCGGGAGTGAAAAGATGACCGTGATATCGGGAAATTCACTCTCAATATGTTCAATACTAAGGTTAATGAGCTGATTGACTCTGAAATTCGAATGAGAATTTACAGCATCATTTGTACCGACATGCATGATTACGTAAGATAGCATTTTCCTCAATAGAGGCTTCGTGTAATCGAACATGTCGCTAATAGTTCGGGCATTTTGCCGCACGAAAGTTTAATGTGCGTGAAATATTTTCTTTCAGGAGATACACAGAAACTGGATTGCGCAATTGTAAACATGGAAAAACAAGAGTATCTGCATGTAAATCGATTTTTCAATTTTTCAGGACAGTGTCCCTTCAACATTTGATTCGTCATAACTAGCTTATTACACATATGAAGTGCCGTATATTGTCTTCCCTCACTATTATGTGAGTGAAATCAGATTAGTGCGAAATCCAGGTGTGCGAAAATTAAATATACAAAAAAATATGCGCGAAATTTAAACTCAGGTGCAATTTTCATGACTTATGGTATGTTTCCAACGTCGAATGTAGATCCTTTACCTCCATCTCTCGGCCCATATGCTCCTAAACTAAGTAATCGTTCTTTCAGCGTGAAGCAGATGTATTTAGAATTCTTTTATAGTGCTTTGGTTTACTAGCTAAGCTTTCACATGTACTTATTATATCGAAATGGCTGTCATTTGGCACAACATTCAAGTTCCTACCGTTGATAAGTGTACGATATGCCATCAGTATCGTCACATATATACCTCAGCGGATGCCAATCGATAATTCTTTCCACCTATACTAGTCTGGTATAAATCAGGTGTATCCCTATGGCCTCATAGCTATTCCCCTGTGCTTGTTGAAAAGATTGAGCTCTGGATATAACAACTTGCGCAATTATGTAAAACTAAATTATTTACCTCAGCAATAGGAGTGGAGCTTGCGACACCCCACCTGCGAATGAAGCCTGGTCGGTATATCTAGATGATTTAGAACTTTGTTGGTAAATCTACATATTTAACTATCTATTCGATAAATCTGATGTACCAAAGTTTAATCTGGGAGATGGTTTTTAGCCATTGCAGAAGGTATAATTTCAAAAGTTTTCTATTGCGTCGGACCCAATCATGGTGGGTCCTTCTATGTCACCATAAAATATCATTACAGCACGAAAAAGCGGCTACAGTTTTTATACATACTGAACACTTTTTTCGTCCGACATTCGCCAGAGTATAAAAAGTCGGATAACGACCGAAAGGTGAACCAAAATACATAGCCAAATGCGGATCCACGTGATATGATGAATAATGCGTCTATTTGGGCCTATGATTGGTAAATTAGCACCTATCCACCATTGTTTACTTGAAGAGTCCAAGTGAGAAAATCAACTCTTTTTGTTTACACAAGGCTGGACTTTGAGTCTTTATGTAAACTGATTCCAAAATACTTAAATGAAAGGACGATCTTGCTTGCTCAATAACGTGAAAATTATCGTCTGTATATGTTTTGGTGCATTCTGGACTTGTATTGAAATGTAATAGGATATGGCTGAAGCACAATTTATTTTAGGATTATTGTTTTTGCACCTACGAGGTGGCTGTTCTCTTACTGTATCGTTTTTTTCGTGATACTCCAGGGAACATGTTGTTTTATTCTGTCTGCTAGTCTCTGCGTAGTGCGTCCTGCATACCAAGTGTCACATCGTCACGAAAATTCATAAACTACACAACTTCTTTGAATGGTAAGAGCGCTAGTTTTTTAGCAGATGATAGCATGACCTTAGTATCGTAGACTATACGAGGCTTCACAACATAGAAAGAAGATGTAATAGTTTTATTTCTGTGGCTTTCAAACTTTGATGAAACATTACCAATCTAGGGTAATTTTAGGTAAACTAGGCACTTCTCAGGACCAACCGGTTCTTCTGCTGCAAAGTTAGCTAGTTTTTGCTTAATTCAAGAAAGAAGGACATCTTCTGGATATCCGTTTTCAATAAGCAGTTGTTTTATTCTGTCAAGCTCTGAGACTAATTTAGTTTTAGAGCAAATCATATGTTCCCTCTGAACTAAAGTTTTGATAAGGCTTATCTTTCTTGCCTTTGAGCTGAAGGAATTCCAACGGATGTATTGCCCCGTAGATGTTGGTTTCCTATAAACGTTGGTAAAAAATCCAGTGCCCTCTTTCTCCACTGAAACATCTAGGAAATTCAAGGAGTTGTTTTGCTCCATCTCTACTGTGAATTTTAGAGCTGGATGTAGCAAGTTAAGTTTCTCATGGACACGGCCACAATCGAGCTCGGAACCAAGGATAACAAAAGTATCATCTACATATCGAAAGTAGACACCCGACTTTACGATGTTATGGAAAAGTCTACTTTCATGAAAGCCTTCGAAAATGTTTGCTAAAGCCGGCCTCAATTGACTCTCCATTGCCACTCCGTCTAACTGCCTATACATCTGGTGGTTAAAACTAAATTCCACTCCTCGCGTAGCAATTAGCATCAATTCTTTGAAAGTATCCTGAGAATGGAGGGCAATCTAGGGGACCTCGATGCAAAGCATCAGCACAAACCCCTATGGTCTCATCTAATGGGCATATTTGTGAATAGACTGATGATCTCAAAAGAACATAGAAATGTTTTGGCAGGTTCAAGGTTACAGTTTTGGACAAAGTTGGCAAAAACGTAAAGGAGTCTTTTACGCAATGTAGGGAATAGAGTTTTACAACCGGCGCCAAAATTTCTGCTAACCATTTAGCAAGTTCATGTTGAGAGGAGCCAATCATTAATAAAATGGGCCTAAACGGGATGTCTTCTTAGTGTGTTTTGGGGTTTGGGCAAGCCATACATACGTGGGCGCTGTGAACCTGTGGGTCTAACCCTTTCATAAAATATCACGAGCCAGGATGCATTGGTTTACTAAGTCTAAGAGACGTTTTTGCAACTTCTGCTCGTTCTATTCGTATTGTCGTGCAAATTAGCACCGCCCCATGTTAAGAAACTTGGTTTTATCTTCGAGAGTATTGCCCATCTTTTGAATGTAATAACTTTTGTTTAAGAGGACGACCCTAGATCCTTTATCAGGTATTGTGATTAGGATCTGTTCATTGGAATGTAAGGATTTTATAGCCTGAAATGCTTTTTATGCATACTGAAAACTCTTAGGTCGACTGGGGTGCCACAGTAAGCGTGTGCCAAATCGCTTAGCTTGGATTTTAGGGAATTGAGCTCGTCGGATGAAATTGATATTTTCCTGGCCAGTGGAGCACATAGAAATTTAAATTCTGCAAAAATCTCCTCTCTGTTCATACTTTTTGGTGAAAGATAAAAGCCAAAGCCATTATTCAAAACGAATTTTTCGGTATCAGAGAGAGAATAATCCGAAAGTTTTAGAATATGTTTTTCCTTGTTACTCAACATGCCACTGAAACGTTTCCTTCGTAAAAGTCAAATGTTTCTGTAGTGTTTTTCTTTAGTAAAATTTTCAGTCGGCTGATCAATTTCAGAAAGGTAGAGGCAAAATCAAAATAAGTCAAGACATGACAAAAAGTTGCGAATTTTGCTCCATTGGCGTTTGTAGGCATGCTTTGTGAGCCAAATTTGTGTGTTGATCTTTTCAATCTCATCGTTGAGAAATGCACTTTCGATTAAAAAAATTCCAATGGAGAGATGTACCTCTCCTGGTACACTGGCACAATTGTCTATTTGGCTCTCATGCAGTGACGAAGCTATGGGGAGTTTGGGTGTTAAATGCCCCAACATTTTGAACATGTTGTTGAACAACAGGTTCATTGCCTCCTGTGTTTGTGACATTCTTTTATTTTTGTGTGTGACGTAGCCTTTATTTTTTTGGCTATACAGCCATGTTTGTGAGTATTCTGTGTCCATGCCACTAATCATCAGTTGTCTTCTTATGTTGTAATTACCCTTTCTTTGCGCTTTGTCATCTGTCTGCCTGAAAATCCCCATCTTATGGTTTGTGTATAGTCAGTCGCTATTTGAGTCGTTATGTGAAGTCTCTATTTGAGTTGTTACGTAAAGTAGTTTTAGTTGAAGTCGCTGGAAGTCACCACTAAATTGCCGTTGCTGTTGGATTTGCCGTTGCTGTTGAATTTTTTTCTATCATCATTGAAAGTTAAACACAAAACATACAACCAGTATTACATTTGGCTGTCCCAACCAATGCGGGAAAGGACACTTGGTCATCTAGTCCCCACTTTTGATGAGACTTACAATTTCAATACGTTACTTTATATAAAAAGAAATATACACAGAAAACATCTGAGATAGCTTGGTGCCAAATAAAATAAGAAAAGCAACTCTAATAAAACTATTTCCATCCATTGGGTTGCATCTCAGATTAGATTCATATATTTGTAACCAAGCTATCCAGATGATAAAGAAAGAATAACTGGGGATAGGGTCTCTGCTGTTAGCTCTCCAGGCATTCATTCAAGACTTTTAGCTGCTTTAATGAATAATATTGTCGCTTCAATGATGGTTCTATTTTCAACTATGGTTAGATCGTTACTCCCAAACAGAAGCAAATTGCACAGTACATTTGAATCCAAATCTCTTATGTCTATACAATTTACATTGACGGCATTCTGGCGAAAGAGATCTCTACGCATCGAGTCAAGCAGATGACAGTGCAGGAAAAAATGTTTATTATTCTCTATTCCTTCACCACACATACAAATTGGGCTGCTACATTCAAATCTGTGTCTAAATCTGTGCCCATTTAATGCGCTGAAATTCACACGCAGCTTTGTTAACTTTTTGATACCTTCTATTGAGGCCATTGAATTGCCATTGCCGTTGCTGTTGTCGTCGTCGAACATTTATGAGTTGATGAATTTGTTGAACTTTGAACATTTATATGTATTCACCTTTACTTTTTACTTATTTGCGTCGTTACTGTTGTCATGTTTAATGGTCATCATTGATTTGTTTTACCCTTAAAACTTCTGTTGTTTTACAATGTGGTAAGTTAGATTTGTCATAAAAGCTAAAAACGATTCTCACACAAGCATCATTAATTTCATCAGCCAGGGATGTAGGAACCGGAGGGGGGCAGAGGGGCCATGCCCCCCACTTTTTAGCAAACCATGCAAAAGTGCCCCTTTGAAGCCCAAAATGGGCGTGGTAATGTGCCCCTTTTAGAACTTAGCCCCCCACTTTTTAGATGCTTCCTACGTCCCTGTCATCAACCGCGCTTTATCTACAGTCTGGGTGCATCTTTATGTTTACAGGGGGCGTTTCCTACCGAAAGGGAAGGTTCTAACATTTTACTTGGGGCTCCGCCCCAGACCCCACTTTTCGGCTTCTGGCGCCACATACTTCATCAATGCCTCCCATCCCGCTCAGCTACCTACAGTACAGACTTGATGTAGTATCCACGAGAACATACGCTATTCTAAAGTTTCCTGAAAGCGGACTGTTTGATTGTTTTACTAACACAACTAATGGCGTGAAGAAACAAAAACTTGTTTTGATGAAAAGATGGACTCTTCTTACAAATAAAAATATTAAAAAATATATACAAAAAGCGAGTAGTTTTCCGTTTTGCTTACTTGGTTGTGTCAACCCCCTTCCCCTTGTACGCAAGCAAAAACTTTTGCTTAGCTCCCTTCCCCCCTTGGAGTGACCTAGTGGAGTGTCTGATTGGGACTAGGACCAAATTACCATATGGCAGCCCTGTTGGCAGATATCATAAAACACAGTAACAACGCCAGCAGTGAAAATTTTCAAATATTGAAATCTGTCATCTTGGGTGTGAATTCCTCGTTCCTCGATAGTGGATTGATTTGCATCAATTCAACCAAGAAAGGTAAGGAACTTGTTTGTTGTATTAGGAATAAGTATATTATTGTATTTGCGCGACTCGGACTATTTCGCGAATAGGCTAACTATTGCTTGACTTTCGATGTGATAGGCCTAGTCCTAGTTACCGCATCGCGTTAGCATTCATATCTTTGGCTTTGTTGGATGGTTTCATTTCATAATTTGTCGACTGTTTCTCATTAACTTTATAGTTAAATTTCTGCTGATGTTTGATGAGAACAGATATTTAGTGTGGTTGTTCACGCAGTTACAGAGGAAATGCATATCTGGTGTTCTCAGACATCTGTCATATGAATGATTTTGTTTCCCAAGTGACTTCTGACTGCAACGTAATGATTGTATACTCATGCAAGTTATCAAAAACTGATAACAGATATTATTTATCAAGTGAGATGAATTCACGTTTGACTCCTATATTTCCTCGTTTTGTAAAATGTGGACGATTTAAAGCATGCATGACGCTAGCTTACGGGGCTTTATGCAATTGAAATTATTGCTTTATGCAATTTATTTATTTGAAAGTTCAGACTGTGTAGTACTGGAATGCTAGCACCAATCAGAGATTTTGAAGAGAGTCTGTAATCTATGTAGACGTACATGATTTCTGGCCTGAAACAGCCCATAATGTCAGCGCAAAATGTTTCTTCATGAGTAAATATTACTTTAAGCATTTTGTAACAAGAGAAACTTAATTATTTTCAAGTTTGTCGTGAACTTTTTGAATTCACAAGCAGTATTCTAATATCTAAGAAAGTTTCCTTAAAATGACGAATATTTTAGCCTTGCCAAAGATTTATTTTGAAGTTTTTAGTATCTAAGGTAATGTGAGAGATATTAGAAAATTATCAGTAATTATTATGGTAATCAAAAGTAGTGGAACCTGTTACTTCAAACAAGAACGAGAGTTGGAAATTTTTCTTTCTAAACCAAGAGAAATAAGGAACTGGTCATGTTTTCACATTCTTATATTTTTAAAAAACCTTGTTTTCACCACAATCTCATGGGCCTAGGCTTTAGTTGTTTCTTTGGGTGTTGTAAAGTTGTTTTGTTGCTAGACTTTCATTCAGCCCTAGAAACATAAGATGAAAACATTATCTGTATTTGCCTCCTTATAGTTTGTAGATTATTGACTAACTTTATTATCAGTTATAAACTCACTAGGTGTTAAAGTATAATTCCACTCAATTTTGGCTTTCGAAAGTTCACATGACCTAAGAGGTAAGAAGTCTTAGGTTTTATTTATGTGTTATATATCTATATAGACCAGGCCTTACTCAAAAGGCACTTGATTGAGCAGAAGTGCCTAAAGCTCACTCAAAAGTGTGCATAGAGCGTGACATCTTGTGCACCCACATTCGTGAAGTTGAAAGTATGCATTCTTTGATAGGGTGTAAAACAGAGTCTCTAAATTATTTAAGGAGCATGAGAACCTTTGTTTTGCTCAGGACAAGGCCTAATAGGTACTTATTTGTATAAAAATATATGTTATATGTATATATGTTATATGTATAAAATATCTGTATATTATATGTATATGTATATGCATATTTATATGCATGTGTGTGTGTGTGTGTGTGTGTGTGTGTGTATATATATATTATATATATAAATATATATATATATATATATATATATATATATATATATATATATATATATATATATATATATATATATATATATATATATATATATATATATTGATAACTGATGAAGGCTTGTGCCGAAACGTTTTAAAAGTTGGAATTTTTTCTTGAGGGTCTATATATATATATATATATATATATATATACACTCAAATAGCTCCAATCATAAAGAAATTTTTAAAGACATAAACAGACCCTCAAGAAAAAATTCCAACTTTTAAAATGTTTCGGCACAAGCCTTCATCAGTTATAACATTCCAGGTACATACAGCGCATATATAACGATAAAAACAAAGGAACAATATCTAATTAACTTACGACAATAGAACACTTTACACAATGAAACTGGACTTACAATGGATAGCATTTGAAATTGAATGGAAGGTAAATTATATTTAACATAAGAGAAAAGGGTGTTGGAGAAGCTGATACCTACCGTCCCAGCAGGGTATAGAGAAAACCATGCGAGAACAAAGTGGGTGTGAAGTAACATAAAATGAAAAGGAAACCCAATATGACCTAGAAAGGACGATATTGAGAGGAGAGAGATATCGTAAGAAAAGGTGCGACATAAATAATTTAATAGACAAGCATAACTGAATAAAAGTAGAAACCATAACATAAAATTAAAAGAGCATATATATATATATATATATATATATATATATATATATATATATATATATATATATATATATATATATATATATATATATATATATGTACACATATATATATATCTATATATATTTATGTATATAGCTAGCTACTGATTGTATGTATTAGAGCTGCTTGATGAAGGCGAAAGCTGAAAGTGACCATAAGGTGCTAAAAATCAGAGGAGTTAAAACATACCACTGTGGTCTAGTGGTTACAACACTTGCCTGGAATGCGAGAGACCCTGGTTCGATCCCAGGTGGAGGCAGGTTTTAATTTTCTCCTGATTTTTCTGAGCATAATATCAGCCTTTCTGTTTGCACCGAAAAGGAGAAATCCTGGTTACTTGCTAGCTACTGATTGTATATATTTATATATATATATATATTTATATATGTATCTATATGTATATATGAACAAACTGATCTTAAGCTGCATCCACAACGTATATTAATTGCATAAAAAGAATCAACCACAAATATACCTTACTGTAAGCAGACGTTTTGATTAAAATCTTCATCAGTACTGATCTTCATCAGTACAAACAGTTTGTAAGACAACTTTGTTTCCATAACTTTTACTAAAATTTACCTTTGTAACCGTAAGATCAGTGTCCTTCCATGGCCAGCACAGAGGCCCAACTTTTACATGATTGAGAGTGTTTGGTTGCACACGAAAAACCAAATGAATGCTAAAGCACGAGGACCTCTAAGGTCCAAGCAATGACTCATTGAAAGAGTTTTTGCATCCATTCCGAAGTGATTTTCGACCGTTGTCAGAGCAAGGGGTTACTCCATAAAATATTAATTCTGAAACTAACTTGATTGTTAATTTAGAACTTTGTAAATCAAACCAGTAATTTTAGTTATGGCTTCATTGAGTCATTGGCGTCATCCGCCACTCATTGGCTTCATAAATGTTGTCATATTGTTGTTTCCCTAGAGTAGTCTTGCTTTGCATGAGAAAGTATCAAAAACCAAGAGATCTGATGCTAGTTCCTTGAACACATATAATCTAATGTGTAAGCTTGATGAGTCAGGAAGATTTTTCACCAAAATAGATAAAACTGAACGTGCAGAGCTCTTTTAGTATGCGTTGTAAAAACGCCCTAAAATACATAAAATTGGCCTAAATGTAGCTACGAGAACTGTTTGTTTATGAAATTGTGGTCTCCTATCAGTGGAAAAGGTCATGGGATTAGTTGCGCTAACCAATCAAGATATGAACGCTGCACCATGTATATGTATATGAATATGTATATGTATGTTTATGTTTATGTATATGTATATATATGTTTATGTTTATGCATATATAGCATACTGAAAGCTTTTTCATCCGACACTCGTCAGAGTATGAAACGTCGGATAATGACCAAAAGGTGAACCGAAATATATAGCCAGATGTGGGTGCACGTGATATGATGAATAATGTATCTATTTGGCCATATGATTGGCCAATTAGCACCTATTCACCATTGTTTACTTGAGAAGTCCTAGTGAAAAAACGAACTCTTTTTGTTTTCACAAGACTTTGTTTTGAGTCTTAATGTAAACTGATTCCAAAACACCTAAATGAAAGGACGATCTTGCTTGCCCAATGATCCGAAAATTATCATCTGTATATGTTTTGGTGCATTCTGGGTTTTCAATGAGATGTTGTCCTATGGCTGAATCACTTTTCATTTTAGAATTAGAGTTTTTACATGTACGAGGCGGCTGTTCTCTTGTTGTAGTGTTTTTCATCCTGATGCTCATGGGTAGATGTTGTTTTATTCTATCTGCTAGCCTCTGCATAGTGCGCCCTACGGTCCGAGCTTCACATCGGCACGAAAATTCGTAAACTACACAACTTTTTTGAGTGGTAGGAACGCTATCTTTTTTAGCAGATGGTAGCATGACCCTAGTATTATAAACCACTCGGGGCTTCACAGCATAGAAACGAGATGTAATGGCTTTATTAATTTGGTTTTCAAATTTTGATGAAACATTTCCAATCCAGGGCAATTTCATGTAAACCCGGCACAAGCCCTCATTAGTAATAACATACCACCCACATTTTGTGCATTTATAATCATAACACAAAGGAACAATATATGATTATATTGTGACAAAACAGTACTCTACACAACACAACAGGACTACAATATACATGGAGAGACAAAACATGGTAAGTCCACAAACAAATTCTTGGAGAATCTTGCTAGCAAGCTTGCTTCTTCATGAAGTGTTTGACCTTGAATTCAAAAAACACTCAAGTTTGTTTTGAGAATAACTCCAAATGTGGATATTACTGATATTAAAAGTATGATATTCAAATACTGTAAATCCTTGAATTAGCCCCCCAGGGCTTATGTCTTTATGCTTATTTGGGGGGACTTATTCAAGGGGGGGCTTATTGCATTGATCAATATCCGGAAGAAAATCCTTTGGCTGTTTTTTGTAAGTCTCTGATGACTTCCAAATATCCCAAAGCCAGTTGTCAACATGAATCTATACTATTTTCAAGTACCTTTCTCCCATTCATAGTAGTAGCTACAGCACTGTTTTTTGCAAGCTTCTGATTACTTCCAAACATCACAAAGTCATTTGTCAATTTGATAGGATTTACAATGAGTCTATGCTATTTTCAACAAAGAAATTTTCTTGAGTTGTAAGGTCATAGTTTAATGTTTCAGCCACTTACATGCTGTTGTTTCCTGATTCAAGAATTACCATATCCTCTGTATGTAAAATTACTCTGCTCTTCTCTAGCTCCACGCCAATATAATTTATTAGTAAGCTGAATAGCAATTGACCTAATGCTGAGCCTTTTGGTACCCTACAAATATATACTGACTCAGTTTCTGACCTTAACATAATATTTCCTGGTGAAGAGATAGCTGTCAAGACACCCTAATTATCTCTCGATTAAACCAGCAGTGGGTAGCTTTGACTGGAGTCTTGCCTGATGGACAGTATCAAACCCTATTAAATGATTTACAAAGGCTGCTCATGTCAAATATCCTTTATCGATGTTCATTCATATTCTATCTGTTAAGAAAGTAATAACTTACAATGTTTATTGTAATTCTGGTAGCATAAGCTAGACATAATCACATCCTGGGGTCTTCATGTTAGGAAGTAGTCACTTAGTATTATAATTGATTTTAGTTGGTTAGTCATTTTACATTTCCTTACCCTCTGTATTTTCCTTTCAATATTATCCTTATTCTTATTTCAACTTATATATCTTATGCTTTTATTTATATAGACTCTTATGTTATTTGGTGAGCTGTTTACTCTTTCTTAGCCATTCAAGTCTGCAATTTGGTTCTTTTTCTATTGCATCTCACACCTCCTTTGTTCTTGCATGGTATTCTATTTTATCTGACGGGATGTATGGTATCATGTTCTCCAGCCTCTTTGGGCCAACTCTAATTTTCCTTACTTTGAATTTTAAGTTTCATTTATTGTAGTCCTTTTGTATGAATGTAAAGTATTCTATGTTCATTACAGAGCTATGTATTGTTCCTTTGTATTTGATTATATATACTCTAGATGTGATAATGTTTCTTTCACCAAATGAATGTCTTTTGATGTTTTTCAGAAGCATGATAGACAGTTAAATTGTCATTAGATTTTAGACATATTTCTGACCTCACCCTGTTTACTAAATTTTGGCAGTATTTCTGAACCCCCCTCATTTATTAAGACCCCAATTTATTAGGAACCTAAGAGTATTACCAGTTTGATGCATTATTTGATTCCATTCTTGCTTCTGCTAAATGCCCGCTAGAGCCTGTTTTACATTGTATGGTGCAAATGTCACATCACGTACTAACTCTAAGTGTACAATATGGGTCTTGTTAAGTATATTATTAATCAAAATGCCACCAATGTTTTACTTGGATTATCACTTATACCTAGAATAATCCTTGACTAAAATTTCAACTGCAAGTTTAGTGTCTATGATATATAATATATATTTATTATATATATATATATATATATATATATATATATATATATATATATATATATATATATATATATATATATATATATATATATATATATATATATATATAGAGTACTGATGAGGATAATATATCGAAATGTTTACAACAGAAGAAAGTATATTTTTGAATTCTCTATGTTTTGTTTATATACTAAGTTAGTGCGGCTTTGACTTATTATATATATATATATATATATATATATATATATATATATATATATATATATATATATATATATATATATATATATATATATATATATATATATATATATATATATATATATATATATATATATATATATATATATATATATATATATATATATATATATATATATATAGTTATATTTATATCTATGACAAGGTCTTCTATGTATGTCTTCTATGTATGTCAGATTGTTTTTCTCCTTATACTAAGCTGGAGAATATATGTATTTGACTCTACACGTAGAAGTATCACGTAGTGAAAAACACTTTTTGACATCTGTCTGTTAAGTGAAATACACATGCTATCATCAAACTCGCTTGAGTTGTATTTGCATAAATCGGATGTTTCACAAGTCGGACAAAAGTGCGTAGTCCCAGTCCGTTTATTATAAATGCTGTACTGTTTCTACGTGTAAGTCAGATTTTACAAGTCGAATTTTTGTTTAAGTGATTATACTGTATTTCAGTCTTATGATTTTGCAATCACATAGATCTAAACTTGTCTACGTTTTTGAAAAGTTAGAAATTGGGTAATGAGAGTTATATAGAGTGAAACCGTTTGGCTATTTCCGTTTATTTCAATTTTATAGGTACAGTGGACGTGTAAAGGTTAAATGAAAAATTATGGTATAGTTGAGATTTTTACCCGTATACGATCCCCCAAAATCATCTGCTTCGTTTCATTCCTGCCACTAAATAAAAGAGATAGTGAACTTGCGTGACAATTGGAATTTCAGATGTTTATTAACTTATCAACTGTCTTCGATCTCAAAATCTAGTACTTATCTTTCTTATTTTTTTGAGCTGATGAATACTGCTCTCCTTCAACCCACTTTTGTATAAAAATGGGTATTATTGATCCAAGAAGTCTTCCCAGTCAAATGAAATCAATAGCAAAATTCCAAATTTGCTATAGCTCTAGGCTCGATGACAATGAATTATCTCCAACATCAAGTATAGTTTTGTCCATACCATAGTAGTACTAGTTAATCAGTTTCATTTGGCGTTGTTTTCTGCTATAATTATTGAGCACTGAGTAATAGCATTATTAATCAGCTTTACTCGTATTCTACTTTTCCATTTTTCTGCATAGAGTTGATGGCATTTCTATCCTTATTGAAGCATCCAGTGTTTGAAGTCATTAAATTGAGGATGTTTACCTGATATTTCATTTGTAGGGGGTCTCATTACATAAATGGCCGGAATCAGATTATGCCAACACATGTAGTCCTCTATAAACTAGAAGAGGAACTTGGAAGATGTCATCTTTGAATGAAGAGCCATTAGAACCTTCTAGAGATATCGAGGACCTGGAAAACAGTAACAGTGTTAGTGGAGATGCAGATAAAAGCCAATATGCAGACTTACAAAATGATAGGGCAGATGCAGAGAGTGGAGTTGAGCCAGATTCAAATGAATGGGTTTTTCAAGATATTGGGGAATCAGTTGAATTTGATATCACTGCAGAACAAGCTATGGCAACGTTGCGGTATTTCAGTGAGTCTGATTGGTTTTTCAAAAATTAGTTTGTAACCCATTGCCTCTGAAATTTTATTGTTGATATGGCAATTATTCCTTTACTTTTATTGTCTTGGCCTTGTAGATACTTTTCATGCTGTTACAGGCCTGTAATTGATCAAGAGAGACCGTTTAATAGGTAGATATCCTCAGCTAGAGTGACTCATGTTTCATTTATATCACTCTGGACTTGACGTTTTGTGATATATCAGTAGACGGTTTTAGTTTTTGTTATTGCAAGCGTCATATTTATATTTTCCGATGGTCAGCAAGTGCCTGGACCGTTCTATCTTGGGGCAAAACTTTCTTTTCTGACGTCACAACTTTTTTCTAACAGTAGAAATTTATTTTCTCGTTGCAAAATTTCCTTTTTAAGATACAACATTCTGTCTCATGGTAACTTCTTTCAGGAAGCGAATGAGTAACGGAAAGAGTAACCGAAACAACTAATGAAGATTAGATGAATTATATTACTTCAGTAAATTTTAATAGGATTTTCTGATAAAGAAAATTTTGCCGTAAAGCTGTATAGGCAGCATTGGAACAGTGGAATAAGACCCAGATGCATAGCCAAAAGCCTTGATAAGAAGTAAAATATGAAAAGAAAGCAAAAGAAGAGGGACGGAGGGGGAGGGAAGGAGGGAGGGAGGGAGGAAGGACGGGTTGAAGGGAAAAAGGAAAATAGGAAGGGAAAGTGAGGAGGAGAAAAAGAAGAACAACAGTAAGAAGGAATGTGAAACAAAAAAGGGGAGAAGCTGGGGAAATCAAAGAACTGACAAAGTAGAGACAAATATAAGAAATGTGTGATATGAGTGGCTTGAATGAGAGGCTTGTTTGAGCCAGCTTGTGGCAAAGAAAGAAAAAGAGATGCAAATATCTTTTTATTAGAAACTGATTGTAAAATTAACGCTCAGATTCGCAAGAAGTATTAAGAAACTCAATTAATGGACCAATGTATGTTATGAGTCTATGCCTTGTGACAATGGACATCTGTAACATATCACCATTCTACAACATTTGTTAAATTGTATCTCATCTCCGATTTCTATCATTAGCACCCGGTCGGTCCTCAGTGACCTGTAAAAGATGCGCAAAGCCTTAATATTCTAGCATGCATCCGAATATACGTCACTACCAGGGGGATATTTAACCTCCCCGACTAAAGTTCATCGAGGTAATTTCACATTCCTTTCTATTTTACATTTCAATAGAGCTAGATTTTTCTTGGATCCGCACTTGAACACTCACTTTTCTTTCAAAGTTTGGTTTAGGATATGCCTTTTTCCTATACTAGAGGGTAGCATTTTATTAATAGCCCTCTATGCGTGGGCCTAGAGGGTAACTTTTTATAAATAGCCTACTATACGTTGGCCTAGAGGGTAGCTTTTTATTAATAGTCCACTAGACGTTGGCTTGCCCTTCTGAGCTACCCCCTATATCCATAAAAATGGAGTTGCAAATTAGCATTGGAAAAGCTACCATCCTAACCGATATCCCCTACAGGTTCCGGATTTTCTTGGTAACTTTTAAAAATTTCCTACCGCGTCTGACCCAATCATGGTTGGTCCTCCTCCTTCACTAAACGAAATTAACAGATAGCGCTGTCCCTAACTTGTGTTATCATAGCTCATTGACACTTCACAGCCAAGAAACCCGAATTGCTGGTAAGACAATTGAAAGTAAAATAGAACTTATACATGGCTTCATAGGAACCTTATTTTTTGCGCATGTGCGATTTGGTACAGCACATCCTCGATTATCCGATCTGCTCGGAATGAAATGCCGGACATATATTCTGATAAGCTGAATATTCGGATAGTCGAGGATGCCAATGTTTCTAAGGAAGTCAAAAGCAAATGACGAACATACCTATTCTGTAGTGTCTTAGTATTAGTAAACATTTCATAACAAAAGGTCTCTCAAAAATGGTTTATTTAAAGCAAGAATCGATAGTTTTTTGCATGTAGTTGTATTTATGCTAGTCGATTCCTCTTAATATCTAAGCCATGTCAAGCACGTATCAATGGCGTCCATGGCATTTTTATGACTGACGGGGCATACCGGAGCATACGGCCCACAATTTACTTGCTGTATCCTGATTCAAAACACATTGATATCAATCAACTGTTCTTATAATCGAGGTTCGAATAATCGAGCATCGAATAGTCCAGGATGTACTGTACTTATATATTACATAAGATATTGGTGCAGTATGCTAAATGCTAATGTACTTACAACAGGTTTTTGACAGTTAGAACTCCATTCAAATGCCTATTAGCGCAACGTATCCGCCCGTCAAAAGTACTGACCTATCAATTCTTAGCCTTTACTAGAAGTATCAGGAGTAAAATAGAGCATCGTTATGAGTGGATGGGGATTTGACCCTGCGAGCAAGGTCGTCGTTACGATGATTCTTCTAGAGGAGTGTGAAATAAATATTTACCGGCGACATGGGCGTGGCACCCAAGGATTGGTTGCGATTTATGATAGCTCATTCGACATGTTTGAATAAGTTCTCTAATATCGTGGCCAGTATGCTAGATATCCATTTAGGATATATGTGACAGTTGCAATATTTGCCAACGACCCAAAGTGAAAAATCACAGGATTTGCATATAGAAAGCAACTTTGCCGTGAAAATATTTTCTCAGGGCTGTGTGACGACCCTCCTTCCCTCCCCTCGCGACGGTCCTGCCTACGAGGCATAGTGGAGAAGAGGAGACCTGATAAACAAATGCAATTGCCATTCCGTGATATGGCTGGAACAGATTTACATGTCATTTTTGCTGTGTTTTTGTAGTATGATAAAGTAAAAATAATTCTCAAGTAAATGGGATGCTTCTCGAATGGAAAGTTTCTCAATAGCGGAAAACTTCAATTTGTTGATGATATTTCGCTCTTGTTATTGGATTGTGGAGATCGACGGCTCTTTACTTCATTCTGCACGTGTATGCTTTCAGAAATAAGATTCATCATTGTTTTCATCATTTTTCCTGTTTGAAAGCAGTCAGGATATGTATTTTCGTAAGGATTTTTTCGCTGATTCGAAGTGTGTTTTTCTCAAACCAGACTTTCATAAAACTTAAGCTATCATTTTATTTTTATTGTTCTTTGTAATTCTCTTTTAGGCTTTTTTCTGTGCAGGTTTCTGTACTTGCTAAGTTATCTTTAATAATTAATGGACTTTCCTTTCTGCCGATTCTATACAAATTACTTTAAAATCCACAATCTTCTTGCTTGAATAGATTTTTTGAAGCGATAGCGAAGATAGAGTGTATTCGGCATATTTCTTCGTGTGGGATCACCTTGACGATTATTTCGACAGTGATTTTCATTGAAGGGTGCTATCAAGGTTTGAGAGTATTAAGTAAGAATAGGAAGGAAGTAGATCTGTAGACAATGTCAGCTGATTGGAGTATTTTTCAAGATGTATTGATGGGGATGGGCCTAAGCAGTGCTGCCTTCTCATCACTGCTAGATAACATGAATGAGCATGAAGTCATGCAGGTTATGGAAGTACTTAATTTAGGTAAAGGTTTTTAAATCTCTGTATTTTAGCAACTGTGTCTTCAGTTTGTTATCGGCATTGTGAATTAAAGCGAAGAGTGGTCTATTCACTTTGCATTGATTGGCAACAGGTTGCCGAATAACATTTATAACTTGCATCGTTTTGCTTTATTGTCATAGTGCTCTCTTTGCCCTTTTTGTTGCAAGCTTCTAGTTAGATTTCTTTGATCTTCACTGAATTTCTTTATCTTCCGGAAAGACTTCGTTGCTGCATATTTGATAGTATACCCTGAGACGCGTTATAGTGGTTCTTTAAGATAGCATATAGTAATACCCTGTTGAAAGCTGTAGTTGATTTTCAGACGCATGTTTGCAGAAGTTTGAATCGTCAATAAATGGTTGGTATCTGAGAACAGGCTTAAATTTTGATATGATGTTTGCAATTGCTAGATTTTGCATAGTCAATCGCATCAAACTGTCATAGTAACCTTTGCTGCTTTTAGCACTTGATATATCGAGAGAGTACATACAACCTTTTCACTAACTGGCACTGACATAGGAAATTAGCGCCTTGATAGGCGATAGTATTATGTAAGTACCGTGTTTTCTTGGAAGTCGAATATTTGATAGTTGTCCTCTCGTGGTTGTTAAATATAGTAGGAAAATCATGAAAATGAGAAGCAACCCTCAGTCTCTCAGACAGAAATACGGCCAAGCATGTTGGTAATTTGAGCTACATGCACTTGTACCATTTTAGAAATCCATCGAGTATTCCGTATCCCATTATTTTAGTTCGCAATTTCCTACAACGTAGCAGTCGTAATGCATTTGTTATCTTTGTCAATAAGTCCTTTGATAGAGTTATCGTTATCATGATCATCAACCGGTTATAGCCAAATCTATATCCAGCCATTTCGATAGTCCACTGTCTCTCGTGTACATTCGAGGGATCATCAAGTTTTTCAGCTTTGAAGAAGGATTGCATACCCTAGTTTGGGTTGACCAGCCTACAGATATCCACTTTGAGGCTTTCAAAGTTGGGTAGTTCTATCCCTTGTTTGATGTTTGGAGCAATATTCGGTTAGGTGTAGACGGTGAATACAAATTGCTTGTGGGCAAAATGTGTGGAAGTTTCAATACAAGTCTTCTTTGGTCATGTGTTGCTTCCAGTTGATATCCTGGCCGTATTTCACTATTTGAGTAAAGCAGCCATCAATGTTATTTTCGAATTTCTTTTATCATTGACTATGTTTCAGTTCCTTACAGAAGAATACAGTCTTCAGTTTAGTGAAAACTCAGATTTACAGAGCTATTCACTTTCTGATAGCAGTTCAGGCTTTTGCTTTCCTTGTTTTTGATAAAGTTCATCATGGTTCGCCATAAGATTTGTGTTAGTTTCTTTGTGGTAGTTCATATGCTCGGTTGTTTTTCTTTGAAAAGGAGTCCAGCTTTCATTGTAACACTTGCAACAAATGACCATAATGTTTGAGCATTATCGTTTAGCATACATTAAAGCTACGAACAGGCTTATCTAGCTTTTTTTCTTTTTTGACATAATCAGCGAATTTCCTTTTGCTTAAGTTACATTGAATTAGTTCTCTGTAAACCATGCCATCAATTGTAGCACTTTAAAGCTTCTTTGAGACATTAACACGGTACAACAGGTTTGTTACCAGCGCCATTTTGTGGTACACAAGTCTCTTCATTGTTTTCTTGAAATGAAGTGTTAATGCCGTTCGTAGTCAGAACCAGATGAATTTATGTCCTTTTCTGCTACGAGCGGCATAGAAAATTGTTAACTTAAAATTTGTGCTTAATTTATTAATAAACCAATAAAAGCAAATATGATCGGTCTTTGTTTCTTTGAAAGGAAGCCCAGCTTTCATTGCAACACTTGCAGCCAATCACAATAGTGTTTGAACATTTTCGTTTTTGCCAGATGATGAACAGATATCATCAAAGTAATCTCTGTCAACTGCCTGGTGACATTTTATTCTTCTTAGAGATATTTTAAATCCGTGTAAGAATGTAAGACACCTGCTTCTAATTTAAAACCTTTAGTTTGCTTTTTGTTAGAACAGTGAAGCTTGATCTCTTTTGGATTTGGCTAGACTATTTCACTTGAACATGGAAGAGGTTGTTTCCTCAAATCTCCAATTTCACGAAGCAATAGTTTTTACTGTCTTCCCAAGAGAATTTTCGACTGTTTCTTCATGAATATTTTGACTTATCTTGAAGCTTGATATAATTTTGGCTGATTATAGTTATTAGATACAACCGTAGACATGACTTTTGGTGGAAATGCAATTGCCAAACAAGGATGCCTGTTGCATGGGTGCAGTGGTGGCGATTGCTCCCCTTACCTTCAGTTTCATAGGGCGGAGAGCGGCGAGATGTGCCCTTTGAACAATGCTAGTAAAGCTTCGCGCGAACGTATTTTAATGCTTCATGTATAAACTAACAGTTTACATCTACTGGTTAGGAAGTAGAATTCAGTGAACATTCATATGGGCAGTACTACCATTATGGAAACTAGGTAATTTTTATAATGGTAAACTCTCTTAAAATAGATTTTAAATGGTCAGCACCGCTGCAGTTAGTATTCTGTTTGGTCATGAAGGCTCTTTTAGGCCAGCACGATTTTGAAACAATATTGCTTCATGCTTTGTACTGAGTTATGGTAACATACTATGTGAGCAATTCATCCAGTTATGCTTGGAAGAAGTAGTATTAGGTAAACTTTTTGAGAGAAGCTGGTGGAAAAGATAATAGGCCTCTTTACTATGTAAAAATTTACGCAAATGGCAATGAACTGTTCTTCTCTATTTCAACAGTAAGCTTAATGTTAGGATAATCATTATTGATGTGATCTGGAAACAAATAGATGCCATATTTATCTTTAAACAAGCAGATAGTATCGTCCTGATTCACTGTTCGTCACTACTTAGACCCATTTTTTACCTTAGATATGTGAATGATACTCCCTGCTTGTTTGAAATTAATATGATATCAATCTGACATCTAAAGTTAAACTGCATTAGTAATGCAAATACATCAGGTATATTACGCGTAATATTTCTAATTCGTAAGGAGATATTCACTAAATTGCGTTCATGTTATCTAACGTATTGTCATTTTTTCATAGCCTCCACAGCTGACAGAACTAACATTCTGACAAAAACACACCATGATGATTTGGATGTTATATCTAGTCTATTACAAGAGGTTTGTTATAATTATTTGTTAACTGGTCTCCATTTCAAGTATTGCTTTTTTCGTCTATTCGTTCTAGGCTTTTTGGTAAGTATATTGTTGTTGAAAATGACATCATGTCGTTAAGTGACTGGACACTAGATATGTAGAAGTCTTTATATGTAGAAGTTTTTCTATTGTACTGTAGAAGAATGTGAGCAGTGTTTAAGGCCATTATAGAGCAATTCATAGATAGAAACTGAAGAGATTGTAGCATCTTTGCCTAAGTCACACACTTGTATGGAGTGGCCATAGGTAGCGATAATGGCCTTGCAGAATATATTTGAAGAATATGCACGGTACACCATTTGATTTCTATGCATCTATGTGTATTCTTCCATTTATGCATTTACTGCATTTAATCTTAGTTCATTACAGCACAGTTGAGTGATTCTTATTCGTTCAATGGTTTGGATTTTTGCACGTGTTGTCAGCCTCTTGTTAGAGATGCTCTTTTGAAAATTTCGAATTCTTGTTTGTGTTCACCGTGATCAACAGAATCATCACAAATGCCTTTAACAACCAATAGCAGTATGTAGGACAATTGTGAAGTGAAAATGCGAGTGAATTATTAACCAGTTTCACTCAGGTCACTCATTTTCTCGCACTTCCACTCAACAATTTCATATTTTTCCAAAAATTGCATTTTTGCTCTATATTCGAGACCAGGAACACCACGAGAACCTTTTGTTTTTGGGGTGCAGGCTTCAGTTCTTAGAAAAGTACCTGACTTTAACGATATAATGACGTAATTTTACCTGAATTTTCCCACGCGCAAAAAAGTTAGGGATGTGAACCCCCCCCCCAACCAGTACGGCTCTGCCTGAGACTTATATACATGCACATAGGATGCTTCTTAGGTGGTGTATATTAAAAACACTAACCATTTTGGCCTCTCGCATTTGATTTTCCCTGGTTTACCAATCATTGCCGGGCATTTCTAGAACTTGTTATGGGGAGGGTGTACGAGAACTGAAAGCCCCCTTTCTTTTTCTGCTATTTTAAAAATAATAGTTTTAGGCTCTACCTTGGAAAAGTTGCTCGTGTACAACATGATACAGCTTGAATATTATGGAATTTTATTACAATTTTCTCCCAGAAATATTCATTTTCATTTGTTTACTTTAGTGTTGTTGATATGCAAATATTAGATTGTGTATTTTGAAATTGCTTTCTTGTGAAGGATGAGAGACTTAAAAAGTTAGCTTATTTGTTATTTAGAAAGAAAAAGATCTTGAATTGGCTGCAAGAATTGGACAGGTATGGGTTTTTCACATTATATATATACATTACATCCATTATTCATTGGTATGCTCGGGAGCTTAGATTCTAGAACTGGACCAGTTTGAAGAATTGGTGCATAGTATGTTTATTTGTAAGAGTGTATCGTTTTTATACTTCTTGACGAGTATTCTAGAATTTCATATGTGTACCTCATACCTGTATGCTTACAGGGAGCAAGGAATGTGAATATTCAGCAGTGGAACTATACGTTTTCAGGGTATTGTCAATTGCTGTCAAGGCACTCGTCGATCCTCCTTTTTAGTCTCATTTTGCTATTGTAGTCTCTTCTACAAAGGAACAAGAATCTTTTATTGAAAATAGAAGCTATGGAGGAATATGTGTCAAATGTTACGGAACAGGTATACGATTTTTTGTTATTTATTTCTTTGATATTTAATTGTGCAATGAAATTTTCTCCAAATAGAAATTATCGCTGCCGATAGTCACAAAGTTGTAGATATAGTAAGCACGTTTTTTGCAGAGTATTTCGAGTTTTTGTTTGCGAATTTAAATCTTGTCTTGAATATTTTGCTCTTTCATCTTTTCGATTCTTTTATTGTGATGGAGATTTATTATGCTACAGGAGAATCAAATGAAGCATGAAGTGTCGATGAAAAATGAATTGATTAGAAGTATTCTACATGAGGAAGAGACCTTGGCTTTTGGCTCTGAATTTTCAAGGATAGAGTCTGATTCTGGACGCTCTACACATAGGTAGCTGTTTTCTTTTCTTTTGGATAATTATTCAATTGAATAGTATCATTTATACACTATTATGCAGTACATGGCAGGCCTTAGTAGTTATTCTACTTCAAGTTTGGAAAAAAAGACAATTACCAAGTTTTTGGACTTCAGTAACGAAGTAATCTGTAACATCACTGATTTTTTATGATATCATCCATAGGACTCTTGATTTCAAACAATTACGCCTTCTCTTTCAGTTTTAGTGATTCTGGATGTAGAGATGAATCAATACTGATGTTGGAAGACAGATGCAAGGAGCTCGAGAAGAATAACTTTGACCTTTTAAATGAGGCAAGTTTTGTAATCATTATGTTGTTATTATTTTATGATTTAGATAAGGCTTCTGATACATCTGTATTACACCTTGTGAAATGCAATTCACGTGTTCCAAGCTACCATGTCAATCAGCTGGTGCCATACTGTTTGTTTGTTAATGTGTGACATTATGTTGTCTATGGTTGATTTTCGTATCTTCAATCATTGCTTTCTGCATCTTGAGTATCTCCAGCCGTTTGTGCCCAAGTCTCTAGGATACGTCTCTTTATTAGAATTATTATTGGTGTACTTTAGTTTACGGGAAACCTCATGATTAGGTCAAACATATAATATCTTCTAACTAAACATAATGTTACCTTCGTTCTGTAGCATATAGCTATTATTGCAGCAGTTGTCTTATTCCTCCTTTTTGACTAGTGTTATCTTTAAACTGCAGTGTATTATAGCAATTTTTTCCGAGTATCATGATGTAGCAAACTTGAACATAAATTGTATTAGGCATTGGCAACTTAGGCTTATTGTGGTATGATTTAGTATGCAACAGCACTTTCATCTGAAGATCAGAAGATGCAGTATTTTTTGTCTCAACAATATAAATATATAGTAGTATTCTTTACCGTACGTCGCAGAAATTGATAGAGCGTCATCTGATTCTGGCTACGAACGGCATTAAACAATTTTTCTATGATTAGTTAGAAACAAATACAAGCAACAAAGCAATCTGTGTGCCAGGGTAACATCTCATTTAGCCAGGTGCTAACATGCACCAGTTAGGTTGTCACTGATTCAGGAAAACAAATGTACCGATACAATACGAAGTACTTGTGTTTGATTGTTGATGCAATGAAAATTGATGCTTTGTTGTTATTGAAAGAGGGGTTCCTCAACTGAAGAGGGGTTCCTCAACTGAGTTGCGTGTTTTCTTAACTGCTTAACGGTTTTGTGATATCCATATTGTAAGTGTATCTGACATTCGTTACTATGCACTTGATGAAGTTTTGTATCCTCTATGCTACATAGCAGTCATCAATCTTTATCAGATCCAATATCATGTTGTTTACTAAGCAGTAACCTTGTAATGCTATGAAACAAACCAGGTTTTTGGAATGTTTAAAACTTGCAAATCGTATCATTAGTAGATGTTTTCAATTACTACGACCTTATAGAAAGCAGGGATTTTATATACCTATCAATGAATGAAACTTGTTCATGTTCTTGTTCATGAAAAAGAAAAAGATCTTCATCTTTCTCACTCTCATTAGTTTATGGTTGTCTGAAAATTTTCAAATCTGTTGGTAACATTAATTAACCCTTTTGTTTTAAGAAGGGCTTGTTGCTCTCGGTGGACACCATTCATGATAAGCTTCTCCACCATTTTACATCTTGTATTGGCCACGATGACAATGTACATGTACATTTAGCTCTTGCCTTTGCCAGGAAGAAGGCTCATAATAGCTCTGCTTGAAAATAGTACACATGAAAACATTTCATACCTTGCTAGTTTTGATGATGTTCGATACTAGGGTATCCAATTTGTCGATTTCTATCAAGAATCTCGTATACCTATCTCTACTCACTCATTACTTGGTACCTAGAAGAACAGACTGCATAGAACAGAACGCCTACAGGAAACAAAATTCCTTTATTGCCTTGCGCATACTCACTGGTTATAGTCAGTGATTTGTCAGCCATATTGACCCAGAGTACTTAACTTGTTTAGAGCCTACACGTTGTTTATAAGTAATTAAATATGTAAGAAATACGAGGCTCAAATCAGGCAAAAATTAAGAATCAGTTGAGAAACAGGCTAGTGGAGCTTTTGAGTAAACCTTTTGGAAAATTGTTTTTACATGAAAATGTTTTATTAAAATAGAAGCAGAGTACAAGCAACATCTGTATCTTAATTGTTTTATGACTTGACATTCTATTTCTCATCCTGTTGCCTTATCTGGGTTGTTGCTGTTTTTGGGAATTTCAGGAATTTTAAGAAAAATTTGCAAATATTAGGCTGGATGTGGCAAATTAGTAAGAAACATCCAAGCTGAAAGTTGAAAGTTTGTTTTTTAGATAAAAACGTGTATTGCAGCATATTGTACGGACATTGAAGTTTCTGGCATTGTATAAACTGAAAGTAATTGTTCTTGTGAAGTAGTTTTAAAAGAGTAGAACCAAATATGGAAGTAATCATAGAAGTGCATATTGAACTTATCCTGCGTTACGGACTCAACTGATTTCTGTTCAGACAGGTTAGAGTATGTGAATTAACAAATCATTCGTTCTGTTCCAGTAGAGTCTGCACTGCAGTGATATAAAGCTTGTCCGCTGACGTCAGGACTTGTTGTTTTTGCGAAAGTAGTGATACTGGACCGCTTAAGGCGCAAGATGTCAAACTAGGGTTGGTTTGAGTGAGGCAAATTCACTGGTATGGAAATACTGGCAAAAGGGAATACACATTAACGTTTTTCGGGAACAGTGTAAAAAATCAAAAATCAATCTTAGGGTATTTATTGAGATATAAAGGAATATTGTTGACATAGGTAGTTTTTGAATTTTATGCTTCTAGTGAACGTCATGATGTGTTTTGCGATGCGATAGCTTACAAGGCCTAGATGTCTGGGTTATTTTTGTCCTTTTTGTAGCCACACTTGGTATATCCAGCCCTGGAATAAGAATGGAAAAGGGTGGAAGCATATTACACATCCTCTATTGACAGTAAGGTGCATTTTAAGGCGCAGAAAAGAACATTTCAGTGTAAATTGCACTTTAGAATAGGTGTCACTAACTGTTACGACTATACTTGTTTCGAAAGTTTTCCCATCAAATGATCTGCTTGCTTCAAGACAATTTCATCACACTTGAGTGAAAAGATTGCCATGGGAAACTTGTGATCTTCTTTGTAGTAATAAAATTGATACGGTACCACCAATGAGATTTGCTTCCACATACCTTGGAACTACAAGTAACCAACGACAAGCTTTTCGCGCTGTTGCGCAGACAACTGGAACAGAAGGAACGATTTTTAATTCAATTCATCTAATCTGTTTTAGCAGAGACCAGTCGAATATGCATGTAGGATAATTAAATTTGAATGCTAATAGATAGATAGCTGCCAATGGTGCAAATTGGTCCACTTTGATATTCCACCTCATTTTGTTTGATTGTTTAAGTGTCCGATTGGATGAATCAGCTTATATCGACTCCTTCCCTCCTCCCTTTAGGCGTTAATGTTGAAGGATATGGCAAAGCAGGCCGAAGAAGAAGAACAAGAACTAGTAGTAGATTGTGTAAAACACCTTGGTAAGTTTTACAAGATGTTTTCATTTGTTGTTGTATCAGATGTAATGAGTGTTGGCCATGTTTGCACACTTATTTTAGTATAAAGCAATCTGTGTGCTTAGTAATAGTGACAATGCCGTAAATACCTCCAAGTGAGAAAATAGTGTCATTCATTCGCAATGAATTTGAAAACGTAAATATAATGGCAGTAACAAAAAAGCACTTCATCTGATGGACTCTTGGAAGTCCTTTATGTTGCTCGAGATGCGCCTTTGGCGTACCGATTTCGCCTATTATGTTTTCAGTTTCCTCAACAAAGAAAGACCATTTTTATATTTGCTATACTGCACATTCCAAGTTAATTTGTCTCTCTGGGTGTTGTTTGTTTGTTATGTTTTGATCCACATCATATATTCCATTATATCACAATCTACATTTATTTATTGTTCCGCATCCATTCTGCAGTGCTCTTGCTTTCAGTCTTTGGATAATTGCAGAATCTCTTGATTTCTCTCACAGAGCATGCTACGCTAGTACGATATTTTGTAATTGAGAAATAGCACGGTTCCAAGTGTTGTTTCGAGTCAGTTTCTGTTTTTTGCATTGAAAGTGTGATGTGCCGGAGATTTGGGAGTTAGAGAGCTTTATGTTAAGCTGAGGAACGGGAAGACTGTGGTGCTTCGGAACGTGTTGTAAGGACGAAGGGAACTGTGTTGGATGGTTTGTTGGAATTAGGGATCAGAGTCCTCCGACCGTTGGGATAGCCAAAGGAAAAGTGTCGTGAGTTCTTTGACAGAAGATATGAACTTCTTGAGAATAGAGCCCATCACACTAATATGTCAGTTCTGGAAAGCAGTCATCGCCCATCTTATCTCTCTTTTGCTGCTGTTTCGCGGACAATACATGATGATAGCAACTTATTTTTGTTAGTTCTGTTTTTGTTAGTTTGTTAGTTAGTTTTTAGTATCCACGTGATAGTTTTCACATTTGTTTTCTAGCTGTTGCCAAAGAGCAAATAACTCACTTAACAGACGAAATTGCTCTGAAATTTGAAGATAATGTAGCACAACAGGTATGTTGTACATTGTACTCTCGGGTGTGTTCTATACAAGCTGCAACATGCTGGCATCTTCTAGTAGATTGATTAATTTAAATCATGTTTATACCTGCTAGTCCAGAGTTAGATGTAAAATGATATTTACATGTATAAGGCACATACATGTACATGTACATGCAGGATCACTAATTCATAAAGGCAGTTGTAAAGAGAGCAGAGAACTGAAAGTTTATGTTTCATTTGTAGGAAGAAATTACTGAACTAATTAGTATGGTTGTCGAATTGCAAAGAAAGCATAAACAAGTAAGTTGCCTAGAGAAATGAATCACAATGTTTGTGTGAATCCTCTTCGTTCACTTCTTTTTTGATTTGATACTTAGTAATGCTTTTTTGCTTTTTTCACTTTTCCATTCATTTTTATTCTTTCTCGGGCTTTTGAACACTTTGGATTTTAATTCAAGTTGTACCAACTAAAAGCTATCGTCTTACATGGTTCTATGCAGTGTAGCAGGGTGTCTGCCAAATCAGGGAAATCAGGGAAAAATCAGGGAAATGCGAGTAGACTTAAAAATATCAGGGAAAAATCAGGGAAATCCGCTAAATCTGGAGAAAATCAGGGAAAAATCAGGGAAATTATTTATCCCCAAAAATGAATTCTAGTTGTTGCATTCTGAAAGAGAATGTGGTAGATATTGGTTTGAAAGCACATATCTTAACTGACGTAAAAGGATTTTCGAAGCATTCATTCGAAGCATCAAAATACAATTGCATAGGAAATGTGACATTATTCAAAAGATGTCAATGAAGCCCAATTTTGGTAATGTTAATTTGAATTATAAATAGTTTTCAAAACGAATTTATAATATCAAAGCACTGAAACTAAACTCAGGCATGCATTCAAATTGCATTTCCAAACGCAGAGAACCTGTAGCAGATCAATAAATATCTATAACTCCTGTACTTTTATTTGCTTCTCCAAGTTTCTGCTCTATGAAATCATAAAAATGTTCTTCATACACGACCTTCGAAAGTTCGATTCCATTTTTGGAGCTCTTTGTTGACAAGCACCTTCTCATGAATTTTTCTTCAGCTTGAAGCTATCAATACAATTAGGAGTGACCTACTTTTCTCTGAGTATTTGCAAAGTAAGCTAGCTAGCATCAAGACATTGTTTAAACCGCCAGCTGGGAGTTTAACAAAATCCATAAACTTGCTCTACGAATCCTTTCAATGATTATTAAACCGTTTGAAAATCTTCTTCAAAGAAACAATGAGCAGACACATTTTGCTCAAATGGAATACAGCACATTTTGCTCAAATAGACGAAACTTTGCTTAACTAGCCTTGAATTCTGATAAGCGTAGTGTGTAGTATTTGCTCAGGACCTATATTGAATCAGGGAAAACAGGGTAGAAATCAGGGAAAAATCAGGGAAATATCAGGGAAAATGACTTCCCTGATTTGGCAGACACCCTGTGTAGCCCGCGCAGTATATTTACCTTTCTCAGCAACATGAGATAATTATTTGAAAGGGATTTGGCTTTCTTGATAATTCACTTTTGAGGGTCAAGTATACTTATCTTGGTACTCAAATAGAGTTGAATGCTAAAAAAAGTTGTTGCCATAAATAATGTAATTCCATAAATGGTAAATGTTTCAACCTTTCAGAAATGCATCTTTTAATCGTCAGCATTTTGAAAATATGTCAGATTGTTTCATCTGCTTTCCATAATCAAATTTGTTTGATGCCCTGCAGACCTCTTTTCCTTCTGCATTTTTCCAGTACAGTCGATCAATGTCCGACTGTGGATGCGTGCTTCTTTGCATTGTGGGTAACTTTTTGGTGCTGTGGTCCATTTCTCTTGCATTCTATTTCAACCAATCTGCCTTGTTCTATCAGAGTCAACACGGCTTTGAAATTTTTAGCTTGGATCATGAGCCTAGATCTCAAGAACTTTTTGACTTTATGAATGTGCTCTCTATGTAGTATTCCCCTCATTTCTGCGGTTTTCATCTATTTATTTTCTTATGTCTGCAATACCTACGCCCTTTTTCTTCTTCGGCCGTTTGAAAAAGGCAGCCTACTCGCTGTCATTCTATTGCCTCTAGTAATTCTTTTGATATCATAGAGAATGGGACTTGGGTTCATCCAAATAAGATATGCAGCATAGCCCCTCTAGTTAATGTTTATTTTAGTCTCCCATTACTTTTTTGAGAAAACCTTTCACATTCTCTACGATCTTGAATACGCAAGCCAGTGCATGAGAAGCACAGTTTTGTTATCATATTCTATTTGGTGGTCTCGATTTTAGCACCGTGATGGTTGCTGCGGTGGAGTAGGATATTGCGAACTAGTGCTCGTTTTTGTTCATGCTACGCACAAAGTACTAGGAGCCCAATAGTATTGGAAGCAATTTACTTCTTGTTTTATCAAGCAAAGCTGTGCCCACTATTATTATTTTGATTATTAAGCTAGATAATATGCGAGAGGCACGACAATATTGTTTAGGTGTCCAGGACATTTTGCGAATTGTACACAATCCATCATTGGTTGTTTTATAGTACGATAAATCTATACGTACATGAATGATGAATGTTGAATTATCGATCGAATATGTCTCTTTCGTAAAAGGAACAAATGCAGCGAGAAAGAGGCGAAACGGTCATAGACATAGAGCTAACAGCGTGATGACAAATTTTAGTAATGCATCTGTTCATTTGAATTAGGTCTTTCCCATACAATATTTAATGCCTCTTTATGTCCATATTTTTGATGAGCGTTTGCAGAATCTAACACTTTAAGACAGCTGTCACTGCAGGCATCTTTGCAGAAATCTGAACACTTTAATTGCTTAAAAATATTAGAATTTTTGTCAGTAAATAAATCCTCACACCCTCGAATGGATATTATTCTAATTGTTTTTATTTCCTTTTCATTTGGTCATAATGGAATATTGTGTAAATCACATACATGTTTGACGTCATCAAGATATTGGATGTTTTAGCTATATTTCATTTTTCACATTAATCCTCGAGTTAACGTAAAAGTTTAAATAAAAGTCATAATACGCAATTTGAGTTTTTGTTTCGGGGAGATTTATAGAAGATAGAAGGTTATTACACAATTTTATCGACATGTAAGCAAGCTTTAGGAGTTGTATGTGAAGATGGTAATGATCAAAAAACGAAATAGTTGATTTACTAACAGAGGCTATGAATGGTGTTTATCATAGTAATAACGGAAACGTTTATACATCATGCGATATCTTATGTCTGCTGCTTTTAACATCCGCCAGAAATTTAAGGAAACTAGAAATGCGAAAAACTGTTTCTTGTATTTGTACTTAAAGCTAAAATCACATTAGCTCACGCATTTTGGTTCTTTAAAGAAAGGCATAAAAGCGGAGGCTGTGCAAGGAATTTCTCGTACTCGTCTTTGCCCGCATCGTTTAATTTTCATGTGTTCTTTATTTAATTTTCTTTCTCATTTTTTGGATTATTTTTTATCATAAGTTGTAGTATACCGTTTAATTTGGTCTATTTTACTTTTTAAAACCCTCGACAACAGAAATATATCATGTTACCTATTCTTATTAAATGGATTGGCCCGCCTGCGAAGTTCATTTTGTTTTGTGCAGTTTTTTCATCGCAACTGACCTTTCCTTTACTTAGCTGTCGTATGAAAATGATGAATTGCAGTATGAACTTGAGGAAGCTCACCAGGACCAGGAGTGTTTGAGATCACAGGTTTGATTCACTTGCTTCAATGTAAAAGCTCCTTGTCTTTATCTCCTTCGTAGACTTGAGGTATTGTTTCCTCTCCAGATGCATTTTTTGTAATACTTTGTCTAGTTAGTACTTACACAGTTATCTTCAGATTCGCCCTTTTTCTTTTTAGATAACCACATCTTTTATTGTTTCATTGTTTCCAGCTAGTTTTGTCATTAGGAAGAAATAAACTTAATTTTTGCCAAAGATTCAAGAAGGCATTTGTAACTGTTGTGATGTGCTGCAACGGAGGACTAAAAGGGAAACTGGGCTGTGTTTTGGACACATCCACTGCGCTTTCTCAGCGTGCCCCACATTATTTTGCCCTGCATGCTTTGTACAATCAGTGTTTGAATTAGTAGGGTAAGAGCAGAGTGCCAAGTGATTCGTTTTGAGTACACTTTATGGAATGGATGATCAATTAATGGAATAGTAAAGGTTGTATTTTTTGAAGTCATTTCTCCTAAAGGCTTGCCCAGTTTACAATAGTAGCTTTTCTGTAAGTGCTATTTTAGTTTTATTGATTTTTTCCACATATCGATTTTATTCTTCTTCTTGGAAGCTATCAACTGCCTTATCACCTTTCTTGTTTGACGTAATATCTTAAATTTCAGCTTCTTGATATGCAGCGAAGATTTGAAGAATGTGCGGATTTGTTGAAAGAAAATCAGGTTTTGTCTTTTGCATTTTGTCAGTTGAATTGCATACTACCAATGTTCTTGTTGCCCAAGTTCATTAAATAAGAAATGAAATTGATCCTTTAGAATGAAAAAAATCAATTTTGTATCAAAACATTTCACTTATTTTACTTGCAAATCCCATCCTATTGATATTTTATACGGTTATAATGCATCTTTTCATTGCAAATGGCAAGAATGAAAGGTACACTCAAAGCGGGCAATTGTTGCGCGATTACAGAAGTGCAAATAATTGTTGCGCAGCCGTTTTCTGACTACCCGGGAAGGGTTTATCGAGAAATTCAGATTATCATTTTTAAATGCATCCTGTCTCTTCCATTTGATATGTTATTTACCAATTTCCCTGTTCAACTGACGACGGGACATTAGATCAGATAATACCATGTCATTTTTCCAATGTGTAATCTTATTGAAGCAACTCATCAACTTTGTTGCCCTGTTGTCATGTCTTTGTTTTTTAACCTGTTCAAGTAGTCAAATCATGCCGTATTGAATTACCTTCGACCCACGAAAAGGATATTGGCACAGTCTTAGTCATTCGCTGCAAATTCACTACCTCAACGTTTACCCAACACTGGAACGACTTGAGGGTAGTTGTTGTGCACATTCGCTAGAAACATTGTGCTGAACTCACCTTTAAATTCCCCTATATTTGATTGGTTCTCTAGTTTCATATAGCAATGGGAACAATAAGAAACTCTTTGTTTAGTTCAGTTCAGCTCATTTCATTTCAGTTTATCTGTATTGTATTAAAGTGCTAAGTTTCTGAGTTTCTTATAAGTTTACATAACGTTTTACACGGAAAGGGGTGGGGGGTGGGGGCTCAGATTTACATGAAACTGTCCCTTGAACATTTCTAAATTGTCTGGTTGACAGTTGGGTGTGGTCACCTTGGGCTGTCTCTGCCTTTTCGAAATTAGCTTTGGAAGAGTAAGGGGCAGCTTTGGGATTTTGATGAATGACGATTGAGGTTTCGGAAAGAAATACATGGAAATGGGTGTGAAAAAATATTTTTGCTGGTCCATTGATAGTAAAACCAATTATAGATGATAAATGGGACGTACCTCAATATGAAAATATGAACATGACAATATGAAAATGTTGAAAGTACTTTTGAAATAATGGTAGAGATGGATTGTTGCGCAATAGTGAAAAACGAGTATCTAACAGCATTTGCAGAGTGAGAGTTGAATCTTTGACAATGTTGTATAACTATAAATTGTTTTTCTGGTTGTTTGTTGAGGACCAAATATTCGTAACTGACTGTTGAAGTTTACTTGATAATGAAATAAAATTATTTCTGTAACTTCGAGGCTCACTTTTTCAAATAAAGTCAATGCGCACCATTTAGATGACAGTGCGCAAGAATAAACCGGATTTGGCGTGTAATTATTGCGCATTTAATTTTATTTATTTAATTAAGGGTAATGAGATTAAATATTTTTGTTCATATTACATAAGTAGGTATTGACCACAACTATTGCTTGGCATATTTAGATCAATTGATATTGTCACTGATTACCAGGAAACTCAAAGTTTGTTTAAAATGCACACGAATTACCCTCCCCGACTGTACTTTAGTTGATGCGATCGATTTCTATTTGGTGCCTTTGTTGTTATCAGTGAAATATTTTTTTCATTGAAGGAAGAAGTAAAATCATTGAGAGAAAAAGTTGAGTAAGTAAATCAAAAGAATGTCATTAGCAGATTTTAGCAGTTTCACTGCAACTAATTTGTTTGAACTGATCAATCTGAACTGATATATCATTTAGGGTAAACATTTCTGGGTTTACTGTTGTTTGTACAAGCAGTGATGTTGTTTCATTGGAAATCAATACAGAGTAATGAGAATTGTACTTTCATTCCGTTGGAATTTTATATGATAGAAACGCCGGAATTTTATTCGGAAAAAGTACACCTCTATGCTGGGCAATTTATTGTCAAGGTGTAGGAACTGATGTAAATGCCAGTGGATGCGTCATTTTAGTGGCATATTCTTGAAGACATCATAAATAGATTATTTCGTTTGCATGCATGTACAAAGTGGGGCATTTACATTGCAAGGCACATCAAGCCCCTTCCCCCGTCATTCTCTCATTTTCTTGCTACAGTGTCTTGCTACATTGTCTTGCATAATGCCACTAGAGAGGAGAATGAAGGTGCAATATTTTGCAATAGTTTAAGTAAATGCCCCGCAATACTCTACCTTTCGTTACTATCAGTGTAGTGTCTACGAACGTAGGAAAAACATATTGCTTCCAATGAGTTTTCCATATGCGACCCTAAAATCTATGTACGTCACCCGCCTATAAGCAGCCTAGTTTTTTTTCAAAACAAGTCTAAATTCTTAAATATTCTGACATAGGTGCTGGAGCATTTATGCGAAATTACAGGGTAGGGAGTTTTGCTAGTTTGCCCTTACCATCTCAGTTGAATTCTCTCTATCTTCTCAAACAATGGCTCCATTCTTAGTTCCCTTCTATAATAATTGTAACTTACTGTTTAACTTATAACTTACTGTTTAACTTACTTAAACATTTCCTATGTATACTTACATTCCTCTTTTCTTCTTGGGACCATCATCCTTGAAACCATCATGACTTCAGTTTTTCCCATTATGGTATACTCTTTGGTGCCTAATAGAAGGGGGGTTGGAATAGTCGCGGGGGGTTGGAAAAATCCCAAAAACCTAATTAGCAGGGGGTTGGAATAAACCGGGGGGATGGAAAATTGCCTTAAATTTAATAGACGGGGGGTATAGAATGTTAGTGTGATGCTAGCGTGTAATGTTAGTTAAGTGCTAGCGTAGAGGAAGTGATGGCAATGAGTTGTAGAAAAAACACGGAATGAATGAATAAATGGAGTGGAAAATAAAGTACTCTAAAAATGGAATTTCTACAAAATATTATGATTTGTCAGTTCGAATTTGAAACTTCAAATCAGCAATGCAATAGTTTCGTAATTACATGAAATCTTGGGTGGAATTTTTCCCAAAATTTAATAGTAGGGCGGTTGGAATAAGAATGTCGTGGCAGGAAAATTTTGAAAAAATTAATTTGCGGGGAACGTCTATTAGGCACTAAAGAGTATATTTTCATTCCATTTTCCGTTGCTGCTTGATACCATCTGTTTGCTGCATCCTGTAAATTCTCCATAGACCCTGTAATCATCACAACATCATCTATTTACATAAGTGTTCCCTCTCCAACATGACCACACCCAGCATCTTTGATTCACTTGTCCTTATCGATAATAAAGAGTAGCGGTAGTAGCATGTCACTTTGTCGTATGCCAGTCTGAATATAGAGCCGCTCACTTTCTCATCCTCTACCTTTAACTTTTCCAGCACAGTATGAATACCTGCTCTTTATGATTCTTGTCAGTTTTCTGGAGATGGGGATACTGTAGCGTTCACCTTTCAAAATATTCCGTAGACTCTCCCCTTTAACTCGATCAAAAGCTTCCTCCAGATCAGTAGAGAACGCCAATTTATCAATACCTCACTCCCAGCTCTTCTCCAATATCATCTTAAATATAGGTCAGTTGTATTCCTCCTTGGCCTAAAACCATGTTGACTTTCACACAAATCTTTTTTCCACAGATGACCGCAACCGTTTTTCTACTATTCTGCTTTAAAAAATTTTCCGCAGTGAGCTAATAGTATAACACCTTTACGATTGTCATATAGTGTCTTTTCTCCATTTCTAGAAAAGTGCAAGTCACTTCCATTTTTACAATCAGATGGTATACATTCAGTTTCATATGCGATATTGCAATTCATACAAAGCTGCTGTTTAACACAACTTCCTCCTGCCTTCAAAATTTCTACTGGGATTCCATAATGTTATATAGTCCATCCTACTTTCATCTGACTGCTTGCTGCCTTCACCTCTTCTAAAGTGATCTGGGACTCATGTCCGTCATGATGTAAATCATCAAGAATTTGGCATGACTTCTTGATCTTCTCAAACATTTCCACCTACATTTAGCAACTCCGAGTATTATTCCCTCCAACGTTCTGCAATTTGCTCTGGCTTTATCAATAGGTCTCCATTTCGACCTTTTACTGCACACGGCAACTCATTGTAGCTTCCTCACTATAGCTCTTTATTATGGTTAAAAGAGGCTTCTTTGTTCCTTCCATGTCCTCTTCAAATCCTCTCCTATATTTTTCCATGATTCTAGTTTTGCAACTTCTTTCTGCCTGTAATGCAGCTCTATCTGTCATCATACCCTCATTCCATTAACTTCTGGAAGCAATTCCATTTTTTGTTTTTCAACTGTGCAGACCTCTTCTGTCGACCATGGTGTGGTCTTCTTTCTCACTACCTGAGGTACCTTTTACCCAGTGTTTCAGTGGCTGCTTCGGTGACTTTCTTTTTAAAGTTATTCCACTTATTCTCAATATTCCGATCTTTGGATATGTTCTGCAATTTTTCCTCTAACCTTCACCTAAGTTTAACCACATATCCCAAATTGCTTAGTTGTACTATTTGAATTTTTTACACTTAATTCCCTTCTTTCGTTTAGGTGGTCTCATGTCGATCTTAGCTAACACCTTCCTACGATATACATCCTCTTGCACTGATGAAATAGCTTTAACATTTCTAGACAGCTTTTTATTGTTTGTTGCAACGAGATGTATCATCGCTCTAGTTTCAAATCAATACTAAGTGTACGTTCATTCTTCTTTTATACTCCCGACACTTGACCAGCCAACTTTGGTGCCAAAATAAAACCCACTCCATGTCTTCCATCTCTCTTTCCATTATATATCAATCCGTAACTTCCATGGATCGACAGATCTGCATCTCCCTTCAATCATGTCTCTACCGAAGCCGAAATTTCAAGCCTCCTAGTTTTCACCACTTTATTTATCTCATCCTCTTTGTTACCCTTTGCCATAGCTATATTAGCCGTCGCTATCCTCAAATATGATATCATTAGATTCTGTCGTTAATAGATAGCCATTAAAGTTTGTCCAGACCCAGTGAGTTTTAGTGCCCCTTGCTCATTTGAGAGCTTCTGGGGACTGGGTGCCATTTCTACAAGATTACTATGCGTTTCAAGAGCAATGGTCTTTTTATGCCTATGGTTTGCTAGCCCTACCAACTCTCCCCATTTAATGTATTTCTGGATATTATTGTGTTGCAACGCTTGTGCTTTTCTGGACCATTGCTAAGTATTAGTTTAGTACAAATATTATTGTTCAATATACTTATAATCCTCTTTCATATTTAAGACTCACAGAGCGAGAGTCTTGGAGTTTTGAGTATTCGCCAAACATGAATATGCAGGTATTTCCGTTAGTGATTTGGTTTTAATTTTTTCTTATAGGCATTTCATCCCGTAAATAGTTCACAAGAATTACTTTTTCTTTATGGAGTGTAGATCTTACAGGAATTTTAATTTCAGATCTTACCTTCCATAGATTCCCCAGTATATTCAATTATTTGATATTTCTTATGGCTGAAAAATTATCGCTGCTTGGAAGAATTCGATATTCTAGAATTGTGACTTCTTCTTTAGCATGATTCTCTTGCGCTGGAAATTGAAGAGACTGTGAAGCGAGAACTTACAGCTCATGAAAGAAAGTAAGTAGTAACCCAGGCTGCGAGGCTTCTTTAATTAAAGCTATGAAAATGATACAATTTAGTCAGGTTCCCTTGCTTTGATGTAGTCTCAATAGTCCCTGTTTTCAAATATTTTGAAATAGGCCTAACTGTTGACGTGCAGCAATTCAGTTTCCTATGAATCAAATTCACCGGTGTTGTAAATCAGAATCACCTGTTTGCTAGCTAGAACCATTTTCTTGAATGTTCAGCAAAAAGCTGATGTTTTGCTTATCAAGGATGGAGTGCTCTGATAACACGTGCATACACTGTTTTAGGTTTATACATAAAAGGTATGTGCCTATCAAAAAGATGTTGATAGTTTACTAGTAGTATACAGATGTAATTTAATGCGATATTGCCATATCACAAACAGCAAGTTGTGTTGAATGTGAAGTGTTTACGTTCTATGCGAACAAGTGTAGGTTTTTTGGACATGTAACAGTGTAAAGTTGTTTTTGTTAATTATTGGTTATAAATGAACGGCAACAGTGCACAACACCATAAATATCATACTTTCATTCCACAAGCAGTCTCAATTGGAAAAAACATATCCGCTTTGCTGCATAAAATAGTACATATTCAGACAGGAGTAGTTTAAAAACATATGATTGTGTACAAGGAGAACACAGAGTCAAAAGTTTAGAGAATCTGCGCGTGCCTACTGAGTGAACAATACTTAATCAGAATTCTTCAATTCCATCTGTCCATGAGTTTTTTGAGTTTGTCTCATTATGAGATTTCAGTTATTCGTGATAGTGATTATGGCATATGCATTTTTTCTAGTCGAGAGAGAACTAGCAAAGTTCTGGAGCAAGTTCGAAACGCTAACAAACACCTCAGACCTGGAAGTTATTACTCCATATCAAACCCTGGACATTTGTCATCATCTGCATCAGTAAAATCAGATGTTAGCGTTGACTCAGATGACCGTTCGTTGAACTCTTTTAGATCAACGACTGGAAGCCTAGATTTCGATGGTACGTATTTAAGACCTGGTTCATACAGTGCATTTAGAGCGCAGCGAATTAAATTCAAGTTGAAGCGCTGATAATGCGCTGTGAAAGCGCTTCGAATTCAAGTATGGATTCAGACAGCAAATGTAAATGAATTTAATTCGCATCAACTCACATCACGCGATATTTGAAAGTCAGGTGGCAGGGAATATATTCCTGAACACTAAGTTCTGATTTAATTTTAAAGTTGTTTCGTTAAAGAGAAATAGTTCAGGACTACATGAGCATGTCATCGTTATTTACGAATTCTCGGCTGGTGGAATATTTTCAAAAAATTACTGCCATCTATCATGAAAAGTAGTAAAAGGATAAAAGATTTAGGCTTTTTTTGTGAAAGTAAGGCTTTTCTGTAATATCAGCTCCCCCCTCCCTCCTTCGTATGCCACATCAGCAACTTTACTCCAGCATTCAATTGAACAGTAAGTTCGCCTTCAGTTCTCCTTCCTTTCTCCTTCCTTTCTCAAGGTAATGGAGGCTGTCGAATGTATAACCTAAAACCGAATCACAGCTATTGTCACCCTCCTCAAAATCTGGCTTAGCCTATAGCAGTATAACGAGATCTTATCAATCTTATCAGTCAACTTCCCACTTTTGATTACACGTGATACACGTGATCAAGAAAATCAAAGTGATTGGCAGCGGTAAGCAATGATTCCAACTGGCACCAATTTAATTCGCTGCGCTTGTCATTTGATGTCTGCAAACCAAGGCAAATTTACTAATTCAGTTCGCTGATAATTTGCTCGTCAATGCGCATCGAATTCTCGCGTCACTCTAAATTCAGAAGTTGGTTTCATACAGCGCATTGTCAGCGAATTCAATCGACACTTAGAAATTTTTTGATGCCCCAGTTTAATTCTCTGCGCTCTTAATGCGCTGTATGAACTAGGCCTAATTGTGCTAGTTCCTATGCTCATTAAGTCGTTTCATCTATTTTGAGGGTTTAGTCACATATGAATAATAAAGAACAGTGGATAGAATGCATGACCTTTCTATCAATAAGCATTAAGCCTGATTCTCATATCTCGCAAATAGTCGGCGATCATTGCCAATGAGGGCCTTGCGATGCTTGCGATATGAGAGCATTCATCTATTCTTGTCTATCACAGATGATCGGCGATCATTTTTCTGCTGACCTCACATGATATATTGAAACTATCATCTCTTATTGATGCAATTGAAGTACTTGAACTTTGCATGCCACACTTATGTATTTTTGGCCTCCTTTTCAATTCACCCGAGAATAATGGAGATACTTTATTGGTGACGAATGATAGTACTAAGCTTGAAGTTATTGCTACTGGTTTTGAAGGCGTAGGGAGATGATGAGAGGGCGACAAAGACTTCAAAATCAAAATAATTCCAGGTTTAAAGCCAAGGCAGGACTACAACCACCGTCACATTCTTGTAGAAGAAGTACGAGGACACGATGAAGGCTGAAATCAGGTGTTCTCGTATATCGCCATGAGATATCCGTAAATATTCCTGGTTCTTTAATGTAGGAATATAACCAAGTGATGCTCCCAGGAGTCACACTCAATCCACCGAGTTTCAAAAATCACATTATTAATGTTTGTATGACAGCAAGCCAAAAGCTACATGCACTGTCACGAGTGTCGAAATGTATGGAAAAGCCACAGTCAGAATTAACACTGACCTCTTTTGTAATGTCACATGTCAGTTGTTATTCACTTGTGTGAATGTTTCATAATATGAAATGGAATAAAAACATCGACCAGATCCCTATATATATGTATATATATATATATATATATATATATATATATATATATATATATATATATATATATATATATATATATATATATATATATATATATATATATATATATATATATATATATATTATATATATATATATATATATCTTGCTCAATCCATCTTCAGTTGCTAAATACTACGGTTATGGTAATATATATATATATATATATATATATATACTAACAGTATATACTAACAATGTTGTAAAATCAATCGAAGGTGTAACGAAAAATGGTTCGAATTAGAAAAGAACGAAAAACGTTAGATAACTGCTAGAACGTTAGGGAGAAATTGTAATGCTGGACCTGTTTATTTAAGTTATTTAAGTCAGGTCCCTCCCATAGGATATGCATAGCTTCATTAATTTTAAGTTGATGATATGTTGTAGCTGTCATTACAGGAGTCTTTACAGGCTTTGGAGCGTTGTAGATGTTTAAATACATGTGAATTTTTGTCTGTAAAAAGATGCTCGCGAATTCTAGTTGAGATTTATCGGCACGTTTCGCCAACATATACGGAATTACATCCCTCACAAGTAAACTTATAAACAACACAAGAACGGAGAGATCTAGGCACAGAATCTTTTACTTTTGTTAGGTGTTTAATCTTGAAGTAAGAAAATACCAGTTTAATTTTGAGGTTACTGCAATATCTCTTGATTAATGTGCGAACTTTACTCTGGGCAGAATTGGAAAAAGGAAGATATGGTAGCTTAAGGTAGAGAGTATCATTATTTTAAGATGATGCAGAAGTACTATTGTGAGTGAGATATGATTTGATGACCAGGAATAAGGAGTTAGAAGGAGAGAAGCCATTTTGATGGTTGTTTTCATGCTCTATTGTTGTAAGGTTTTTCAGATGTTGACTTTTTGGCCAATTTTGCTACAATGAAACTCATGCTCTTGTTGTAGAAAGAAGAAAGAAAGGTTTTTTAGCTGCCGAGAAGTTACAGATTGTGAAGCCTATGGAGGGTATGGCCTTTCTATATTCTTAAAGGACCTGCATTGAATTTCTGCCGTATCGTAGATTTGTCATGAGAGAACTTGAATCTCACCATTTTTCATAGTAATCAGGTATAGGAAGCATCCACACTTCATACCATTGGTTTCCTGTTATTATCTACATTGTAAATGATACAGTTAAACTTCGTAGTTTGGAGGTGTAATTTGAATCAACTAGCAATGTCACATGAATTTGATGAAGACTCACATTATAGCTGTTTAATGCATGTAGTATCTTCGTATTCAGATTTGTTAGTGCTTTGATTGGTTGTTCAATTGGTTAGTGTCTTCTTCTCTTATATTGCTGTACTCTTTGTTAACAGTATATACACCAGATTTCATACGTGCTGAGAATGTATACGATTATAATTTGAAGTTTTTGTGCAACATTAGGCTCTGTGACACTTCATAAATGGCACCATTTGGCATCAGAGAATGTTGTTGCTGGTTTGAACATGGGTATTGTGAATACACCGGGAAAGCATGCGCAAAATGACAGTCTTCAGAGTTTCCCGAGTGAAGCAGATCCAAGTGAGTATTCATCCACTTTGAATAATTCGGATCCGAGAATGGATGCCAAGCTAGCCTCTTGGAATATGGAATTATGTACGGTAGGTGATAGCAGAGGTGAAGTAGATGATGATGGTGATCATGATGATGACGACAACGACGATGATGACTTTGGGCTTATGCTTAAAGCTGACAGAGTTACAATGAAGTCTCGAAATTCTGTTAGTCAACATGATGCAAAATCTAAACAATCTACGCCAGCACAAGTATATCAACGGTCAGCTTCAAAAACTTGTTCAGCTGATCACCCGCGGCAAGGGGATCGTAGTAGTTCGATGAGATCGGAATCGAATGAGTCACAGTCCTTAAACAAGCTTTTCCCATCTTCGCGGCAGAATAGATCTATTATAACACGTAATTCCTCGATTTTGGATTCAATGCGGGAAGCTAGATCAATTCTAAACAAGGAAAATGGTAGCGCACAGTCAAAGGCAAGTGCCATAGATATTCTTGCTAATGCAATGAGTAAAGCTAATGTTGAAGCAAAAACTGGTCAGAGAATTCTGGAAAGTGTTTCTAGTAGAAGTACGCAAGATCGAGCTGGTCCGTCGCATGTAAGGAAAGACTATCAAGATATGCCAAAGGTGAATAAAGTGCTCCAGAAACTTGCTTCAAATAAAGACAGTAAAAAAGTTAGCCTTGATTCTGTGAAGACGCCGTTAAAGCAGCTGGTAAACAAAGCGGCGGAAAAGAAGGATGCATCTGGTGTGAATACTGAAGTTATGGCAGAAAGAGATAGCATCTATCGAGAGACCTCAGCTTCAAATCCAACGGACCTGTCTACATTATTGACAGTGCCAGTTGGCATGCGGGCAGCGACGGGAATCCTGGGGAACTTTTTACAGCAAAATGGAACATGTTCAGGTCCTACATCTCTTTTTTCAACAGTATTTTCCTCAAATATTACTGCTGTTAAAACTACAAGTGAAATCAAATCAAAGCCTACTTTGTCAAGATCTTGGAGTAGTGGGGATATAAAACACTTGAACAAAGAGAGCATTAACAATATAGGGCCATTGCCGACTAGATTGGACACTGAAGGTGTAAGTCGTATGCGAAGCAATAGTATTGGTACAGAGGGAGTTTCGTCCCTAGCCAGTGTGCCAAAGAGTTCTTTCAATGGGCTAGGAATGTTGAAGCGTTCTAACAGCAGTGGTAGCTTCTCGGATTTGATTAAGCAAGTTGAAACTAAACCCGCCATTGACAGTTCCCCAAAAGCAGCCCCATTTATCAGCTTTGATAACTATGGAGTTGAAGATTTCTCATTTGAATTTGGATCTTCAGTATCAACAGTTCCTTCAGCATCTGTAGCTACAACAACAACTTCTGCTAGTAATAATGTAACTACATCAACTGTGGTATCTGGGAGCAAGCCGACAGGATTTTTGCGAGGTTTGTTTCTCAATTCGTCAGATAGAGGTAATACAGCTGAGGTGAAACGCCCGTCAAGTGTTTATGAAAACGACTCTAGCTCTACTTTCGCAACTTTAGGTAAAGGGTCATCCTCTTCAGCTGAAAGTGGAATGAATAGATTTGGCAAAGCATTGGCCCAGGATGATTTTGGTGGATTCGGATTTGGATTTATGTCGTATTTTGGTGGCTCAAAGAGTTGAATTAATCCATTTCAACAAATGACTTGAGTTGTGGAGTTGTTGCAATGCAAATTGTTTTAGAGCAAGTCTCTAGAAGTAGAAGATGTCATGAATATTACTCAACATTGCTTCTGAGAAATCTGTCAAAAATGATAAATTATCACATGATATAGTTTGTTTCAAGATATTCTAATTTATTGAAGACCATCATGTCATGCAATTCTTTGAGAAACGGGTGCTGAGTTCTTGTTTCATACATTTTCAGGTACAATTTTACGTCATGTCAATTATTTTTGTCTCAAAGATACCAATCAGAGTTTTTGTTGCCAGTTTGCTATTTCCTGGTGAAACTTTGTGTATTTGAATTATCCCTGTAGAATAGCGTAGGGAACATTTTAGTACCCCAGTATGTCTGCCACCTTGTGGTGATTTTTTGAACTTTGATCTGGTATTTTTGGCTATTTGTCGCCTTTTCTTAATTACAATTAAATCATTAAAGTTTCATTTAACGGAGTGAAAGTCGTAAATACATTGATTGCATTATTGAATTGAACCAGCGATTCTCTAAGAGCTTCTTAAATAGTATTACAAGAAAATATAGTTTTTGAAGTTCTTCATAATTCAATATGCTGGTCTAGACAGTTGCCTATAGAAATCATACTCTGCCTGTTTTTGGTATTAACTTATTAATTTTAATTTCATCCAGAACTTGTTGTTTGCTGCTGTTTATAGTAGTCCTCTATATTTCAGTAGAATTTAATGAGTTCGGAATTCTTTCGCAATTGCATTTGTTATATTTATTAGGTAATTAATACATTATCATTTCCAGGCTCCTAACACTGCAACTATCCGCATATTTCGTGCTGTTTTGGAAGAGCTATATGTTTTAGGCTTGAAAGTATCGATACCCTTGAGCTATATGTTGAGCCGATTTATCCATAAACAGTGTGTTAGAAGGGCAAAGTTTTAGATCATAGTCGTGAATCAGAAATTAAATACTTCCTGGTATTTGTGTTAACTTTGATCGTTATCAGGTTTTTTCCCTTCATATCGAATTGCTTACGACAATTACCCGCAGATCAAACCAACGAACTAAAATTAAAAGTCTAGAAAACTGAAATCCATAGGCTGATATTGTGTTGTTAAAATCTTGGCTTGACATTAAGTGTACCAAAGGATTGTGCGTGTGTAATTCAACAAAATTTAGCTAGCCATGCTTGGTGTGAACTACTACTGTGTCTTGTTTTTTCATAATAGGCCATTAATATATCTGCAGTTTGTGAAGTCCAATTTGTGCAGCCTTATTGGTTGTGGTGTAATAGGGAGTTAGAACTTCAGATATCTAGCAAGAATACGTCTGCTTCTTTCGGTTTTAGGATTTACTCAATGTTTTCTCTAGCAGTCTAGCATAGATGCAGGAGATCACAACCAAAGCTTTACATGGGACACCACCAATCAAGACATTTTTTAAGGGTTTTTCACTAGTGGGGCAGTTGAGAAAAGGGCACTTTAAATAAATGCAGAATCTACTGATTAACAGGCTTCAAAAGTACTCTTAAAATATTGCTATAGACCGTACAACAAACAACTGATTGCTAGTTTCTCCCAATCAAGATATGAGTTCTCCAAATCTCGAACTTTGTGACTACTAAGCTTTTTTTTCCAGGAAAATTAAATTGAATTAAAGTGAAACCTGCTAAATGAACATTAAAACATGTTTCATCTACAAATGTAAAAATATCACTGAATCACAAGGGCACTTAAGTGGTGGGACAGATATTTTCCACTGGTGGGGCGGTAAAGGGGACTGGTGGGGAATTTCCCACCTCTTTATATGTTAAAAGTGCCTTGACGCCAATAGTGGCATATTTTTTCTATGGCGACAAGACTACAATTGTAACACATTAGTTAGATTACCGTTAATATGAACATTCATTTACATATTCTTCGCATTGGAATTGTCTGTCCTTAAGAGTATAAAATAGGAAATTGGCATAATTGTTTGGAGTTGATAGGATATGCAGAGTTTTCATTCTTGAAGTTCTAATTTCCTGTGGCATCGACTTATTGTGTTGTGTGTAATTTTTGTAACGTAGAATCTAGAACATAAATTAGTTTTTTATCCCCAGTAGTCTTTGTTTGTATCATCCTTTGCATTCACGATATATGACGAGATCATAAGCCTTCATTAGATTTTGCACCTTAAGCCGTAATAATTTTATGCGAAGCCAGCAGACAGATTACCGGCTTTCGCAGGTTTTAGAATCAAACACTTGGAGAGGTTAAAGGCGAATAGACTGAGACGGTTTTGTCATTCTACAATCGTGTAGTTAGTTCGTAAAGCAATGTGAGAAAAACCTATGGTGTACTGAAAACTGTAGAGAATGTTCCATGTAGATGCCGTCACTTGATGAAACATGGGTTGTGAGTTCTATAGAGGGGTGAATCAGTATGTCATTGACTCAATTTGCCATCGTTTTACGACACTAAGGCGTGTAGGATAACACAAGTGAGCGGATACGCTCATTTCTGCTGGGTCGCACCCAAACTGTTCTCTTTGAAAGCAAACATCAATATATCTACTTCAGTAGGTTGAAGGACGCCATACGGCTCTTTAATTGGTCCTCAGTCTCTCTGAAGCGATTGTATTCCATGCAGAAATTGGAAATCAACTGACCCAGATGAAATTCAACAGTGTTGTAAATAATGTCACGTTTCAGCAATGTTGTAAATAGTGTCACGTGAACTCGATTTTTAATATTATTATGCAGCTTCAGTTTGTAAAGATATGATCACAGGCAACTACCAAAATATTACTTAGGAGACACACAAACTACCTCTCTATTTACAGACTTAATTTCAGACCCAACCAAAGCAAATCATATGATTTTCATAGAAAACTAAATCTGTGACAGCTTCTTTACCTAGACAAATATATAATATATACGGAGAGTTATTAGTTGGTTTGCTTTCCTTTCCCATTAACATATAGACTGTTTCCATTAAATTTGTTTTCTCGCTGTATATTAATTTTTATCGTTGAATTTTGCTGAATCCACGCTTGAGCAGTAAACCATTCAGTCAAATTTTAATAAGAGAGATGCTTTTTTAGCCATTGTAAAATCTCCTCTTACCCCACTCAGTTAAGTCATAGATCCCCAGGTATAAACTCGTTGGGCCAACTATAACCTGTTTGCAATGAAGTACGGGTTGTTTTTGTTTCAAATTTCTAGAAAAGACGGACGATGTAATTGTCTTAATTTCAACCACGTTATGTTATGCTTCTTCTAAAGACCTGTCAATAGATGTTTTGAATTGTACGATATAGATTTTACGTAGGTTATTACTTTTGCGGACAGAGCGTTTCGCGAAAAAAAATTTCGCGAAATCCAGTACATGAATTTTCGCGAATTCCAATTTCTTTTGCAAACTTCGAGGAAAAGCTTTCTCGACCAAGAACAGAAGTTCATTTTTGCATAAAAGGTCTGTCACGACTGAAGAAAAGTGTGGGAAGAAACCACAATCTAGTATGCATTGAGAACTCAACATCCGCGAAAAGTTCAGAAATTGCGAAAATTTTTGCCTATGAAAGTTTCTGTCCTTAAAGTAACAGAGCTGGAATCTGAAATTAATAGTGCTCATAACCTGGATCATAACTCCTGTGTGCATCTGGTGATGCCCAGTTACCGAAGAATTTTCATTTCATTTTGTATTCTTTATACACTGTAATGCAGTCAGCTATGGCTGTTTTCAGGGGTCATGGCAAAAATTTGCAATTTGAAATAGCCACTTAAGTACTATATACTTAGTCATCTAATTGCATATAAAAATATAAAAATAAATCAGCTAATTGCAAAACTAAAAAATTATAGAAATAAACAATCAATATTTAGAAGCATACAAAAGGCTTGACAGTATCTCGTGAAGAATTCCTTGAAAAAATATTTGAGAGATACAGTACATGCTTTTTATTTTATAAGAAACCTAGCTCAAGTCCTAGGTAGAAAATTTCACATTTTTGGACCTTCAATGGTCAAATTGTAGTACTAGAAGTTCCTTACTAGTTTCTTAATTTCACTGCACATTTAGTGCTATAAAAGTGGTAAAGATACAAGTAAAATATTGAAATTCTGAGTTTTGCTTTTAACTTTGGCTATAACTTAAGACCAACCACATAAAGAAGGTAGAGGAGAAGTTTTATAAATGCCAAAGCATAATTCAAAATTCTAGAAGCATAACGCATACTCAATTAAACATTTTGACACAATCACAGCAAGCAATCTATGCGGAGTTTTGGCAGCAAGTGAATAGAACTAGTTTCCTGATTCTTGATCTGAAAAATTTTCAAATTGTTAAGTTCGTTAGAGAATTTTCCTGTAGTAGCATAAGTTCTTTAAATGTTTCGCCATTCTACATGTAGGTTCCTTATAGCGCGTCTCCTTATAGAAAAAGCGTGAAGGTAGATGCGAGACCATTAAACCATTTGTAGACCATTTGTAGACCATTGTCGCTGTCTCTCGTGTAATAATTTCTGAGGTAGTTGGTCACTTTAGTTTTTGAATCAGGGCATCAGCAGGTGCGTAATTGCAACTGTCTGCTACAATTCTAGGAGCTCGATTTTGTAACTTTCGCAGTGCAAATCGCCACGTTTCCCTGCAACTCATAGACCATTTTGCTACCAATAAGCTGAACTATATGCTCAAAGTAGATACACTAGAAACAAGAATGGTTGACTATTATATGATTTATGGTATAAACGCAGTGAGACCTAGCTCCTTCAAAAAGCAAAACTTGCTGAAATTCGTAGCCTAAGAAGGTGCAACAAAGCCTTGTTTCAGCAAGACTTCCAAGGGATTGACAAGGCGAATCTTTCTACTCCACTAGAAAATGAGCCGAACAAGATGGTAACAACATTCCAAGAGGTCTTTGAATCACTTCTAAATACGCATGCGCCACTTAGGATTAAGAGGCTACGTGATGAATTTATACCTTGGCTTACTTCCTCAGTCAGAGATCATCTGACCAAAAGGGATAAAATGAAGAATGCTGCTACAAGAAGGCCCTTCCCTATGGTCACCTTATGAAAGGCTGTGTAATAATGCACTAATTCAATATGAAAAGCAATTCAGGATTACCACCATGGTAAGGTTAAAGAGACCAGAAATGACCCTAAGACAATGTGGAAGACAGTTAACAGAGTATTGGATAGAGAAACTGAAGCTTTCAATATGCATTTTGCTTCTGTCGGCTTAGGCTTGCAGAAAATATTGCATCCAAGCAAAGCGACAATCCATTTAAATACATCAAATCAAATGATTCAGTTGCCTTTGTCTTAAAATCAATTACTAGTTCTAAGTCCTACAGCCAATTCCATTTCTTACCAACCAACTCTCATTTATAATTCATCGATGAAAAATGGTATTTTCCCCTACTATTGGAAAGCAACCCGGGTAGCTCCTATATTTAAGTCTGGGAAAAGATGTCTACTTAGCCTAAGAGACTAGGCCAATTAGATGTACAGCACAGTTCTATTCAGAATTGCAGAAGTGCCATGAAGAGTTGCATTCTATCACCAAAGGTAGAATAGAAAGAGCACAGGAGAAGCAGAAGAAATATTACGATGACAAATTTTATGCAGGCTAGAGAATGAAACGACCATTTCAAGTTGGAGATACAGTTATGTACAAAAATAATCGCTCAAGTGGATTATCAGGAAAGTTTTTAGGTCCGTATCGAATTTCCAACATTATAGTGAATAACTGTGAGATTGAATCCATTGATACAGGACGGAAAAGATGTGTACATTGTAATGATTTAAAATGTTCCAACGCCGTGGAGATGTTGGAAGGAAATATTGCAAGTAACCATGAACTGGAACAATCAGACAATTCAGAAACAGAAGATTTCATTGTGAAGACACCTATTGCTAAAGAGAGACTAGAATCAGTAAGAAATAATCGTTACAATTTGCGAAGAGAAAGAAGACTACCAGAGCGTTACGGATGTCCAGTTACAGATTATTGAGCCTGACTTTGGCTATAACTTAACTATTTCGGATTTTTGAACTAAATATTGGCTAGTTATCGAGAATCGCCGCTGCCATTGGACATAAATTACAGAAAATTGACACCATTTGTTTTGGTCAGCATGTATCAATCATATGAATTTATATCGAAGAAGAGAAGTAGAAGTATATCAACGGTTCCATTTCGTTCACAACCGTAAGAGAATGGTAATAAATCGATCTGTTTCTAAAACTACCCGCCTAGCACCTTCCCTTTCTTGCTTTCCCCCTTCTGGGTTTATGGAAAGTAATAAGTAAACGCAAATTATATCTTTTATTTCGAAAACACATCTACTCGCAGTTGTTAAACCTATGCGATGTAACCATTCACTTCAGTGAGAATGGCAATGGCTTATTCCGGTTGATAATCGCTTTCGATAATCGCTTTGGCTTCTCAAGCGATTCTGATAATCGCCTCCAGTGTGAACCAGGCTTTAAGAGTGCTTTCAAGATTCATACTCCTTGCCTCGCCTTCGAGATAACAGATTTTATATTGTTAGAAATTGATAGCGTAGCAAAAGATAATATCACGTTTCATTGCAGTATTAAGACGTCATGCAACCATAATGTTAAATCACACCAATGGCGTGAGCTAACTAGTGAGTTATTTCAATAATTTCACGTCACCGAAAATACAATAAAATAGAAAAAAACATGTGACCCAAAACTCTGCGGATATCTTGGCACTGCATAAGCAGACGCAGATTAAATCAAACGAATAGGCTACTTTTGGTGACAACTTCAGATTAAATTCAGCAATACCAGTTCAGCAATCTAATTCTTCTGCGTAACCTTAACTTTATAACTCTAAAATCGTGGTACTTTGAGCACGGCTCTATAGGTCTCCGTCTCTGCAATATTTTTTCATATTTTTTCATACTTCCCTACTTCTGTTCTAACATAACTGTGATATACAGTTTTTTCTAATGCTTCTATTATTAAATTTTCAAAATAAGAGTAAAAAGTTATGTTTCATTCTTATTTCATTTCAAATTATTTATACATGGTAAAGTTTACAACGCAAAGTTGATTTACAAACTGCCCGGTCAAAAACCTATTTACAATGCTTTCCAAGTATAAAATCAAATAAATCAATTAATACATCATTTACAACATATCAGTCAAAGGAAAAATTATAATTTTAACGAAAAAATATACAAGTTGCCATAGTGGCATCATACTAAGAACTCATTTTCATAAATTGGACTTGACAGCCAAGAATGCGTTAGCTCTTTCTGCCTCATTGCTAAGGTTGTTTATCAACGAGTTCATCTCCATCATATTGGTTCCATAAATATCGATGGTTAATCCTCAACGTTAGTTCCATATCAAACTACCAGCGCTCTCTAACAATAAATTAGAACATATAAGCTCCTTTTTCTATTCTTCCCCTTTGGGCATCACCTACTTTCATAATATTTCTGCTATGGGCAGCATTGAATCTTACCAGACGACACTTTCAGATAAGTTAGTCGCAGAATGTCATCTTATTTATCTCTCGTATTAACGGAAGAATAATAGATATGAGATGCAAATTCAGTCAGGAAAGATGCATTTTTAAGCCATTTTGCCGTCAACCGTCAATAAAACAGGATACCAGTCCTCTCACAACTCCCAAAATTGTCTGGCAAATTGAGAAGGGGTCATACACTCGCTACATCTCTAGGGGGAAGGGGTGCCTTGATTTGTTACGAAGCGCTACGGAAAAAACAGACGGGGGAAGGGGGTTTACACGCTAATTGAGGCACGAAAATACTAGACTAGGCAATTTCTTATCTATAGGCTAAGAAACTATATCATAGGCATAAAAAAATCAAGGTGCAAGCGCAGCAAAATCTATAAAATACAAACAACTTAAGGGTTCACAGTATGCGCTGGCAGGGTTCTCAGGATTGCTGTCAAAAATTAACTGATTTTTCCAGGTTTTCCAGAGCAAATTGTTTAAAAATTTCCTCACTTTCTAACATTTTTCCAGTAGTTTTCAGCAAACCAAGGACATAGTCTGGCATGAGTATCGACAACGGTTTTCGAGAACCGTGATTTCGCATATTCATTCGACCGACAAAGAGAAACAATAAAATAAGTATGAAGGGGAAGGGCTAGCTCGATTTGCTACGTAGCGGTGGAGGAGGTAGGGGCTTGGGTTACAGTGCGTTATAGGAGAGAGGGTGTGATTTCAAAAAAGGCAAAATTGACGTTACGTAACGGTTGGCTGACCCCTAACCGCTAAGTACAACTGCATCTCCCTTCCCCTGACAAAATCTCTCTGGGCCTACGGCCTCCGTTCAACAACAATGGACAGGAAACCAGCATGCCATCCTGATCATTCTTCTTGCTCACTTCAGTAGATAGTTTCCAGCCCCCCCTCCCCCCAAATGTTAAGTCTTCCTATGCTCATGATTATTATGTAGTAAATCATATTATTAGCTACCATTGGTCGATGTATACCATAAGAAAATCGAAGCTCTCAATACTTAACTATGACTTATAGAGGAGTATCCAGCTGTATACATGTGTCAACTGACAGAATCTGTAACATAGACACCTGAATATAAGCAGTATCTGAGCAAGTGCATGAATGTTGCTCCCTGAGTAATGGAAAATAATGATTTAAATTCTGTAATCAAAGAATGAATAATAGTTTATAGGAATATGATTATCACTATATTTGACCTCTAAATTCATAAATGACTGCTTGTAAATAGCAAAAATGTTTGCTTAAGCATTCAAACTTCCAACACATCTATGTCTCAAGTCAAGCATTAATGTAGCTGCTGTATATTGTGCATAGACATATAACTGAAGGGAAAATTCCTCTAAGAATGAACTTATTCTTTGATTTCTTAGAGCAAAAGTAATGGCCATAAAGAACAGACTAAAGAGGAATTTTAATTGAGGAGACCAAATGATGGTCTATAGCACCAAGTGCCCAGTGAAAGTTCCAGCTATGGGGAAGTAAAAGAATGAAGAATAGTGGTCTACGGACTTCATCCCCAGGGAATTGTTAAGATCTGCCCTGTTGATAGTAGGGAAGCACCCATCCTAGATAGAAAAAACAGAACAATTAGTCCATATGCACACAAACCTGTATATGTGAGAATTATGAATTTTATACATCAGGATATAGCCTTAAGTTCATCTGACAGAAGGGACAGATCCAAAGCTACCCTGATGTATAACATTCAGAATAATTTGATTGGCATGCCACAAGGCATCTTCTAGCTCCTTAATATATATGATAGTCACTACCAAGCAGTCTTCTAGACTCTCATTGTGCAAAATGAGCTGTTTGAAAAACGTATTTGGATATGGATACCACTACTCAAATTTGAATACAATGTACCAATGACCATGAGAGATTCTCCAAATCTATGGGTGTAAGCCTACCACTTGGGGATGGAAAAAGTAAGGCATATTGATGACTCTTCTGGGAGACTGAGTAAGATTAATACTCCATATTCCCCTTTGTCCTATATTCCCCTTTGTCCTATTTTCTCTTTTTCATCTTTCTCTGTACTGCAAGAAACTAAACCTATTGAAACCCAACTTGTGTGCAATACCTGTATATGCCTAGGACATTTTTGGGGCCAATTAATCCACCCATATGCTACTGTGGCTCCACAACTGCATGGTAGATACTATGAAGAAGCAAGATCAAAGTAGAATCTGTACTGACCTTGAGTATGCTAAAAAAGATTTAAACTTTTGTATAACATCAGATATAATAATGGGGGGTCCTCCTTTATCACAATCAGAAATTATCAACCCCCTGCTACAATCTCTACTCCCTGTAAATGAGTGCAAATTAGCTCATGATTCATGACTCAGAAAGTGTAAACTGGTCTAAACAAGGAGTTACTGTAAAACAGGTCCTGTAAGTAAATCATCAATTTTGCAAGGGTTCCTGTCAGCAGATTATTACCTTGTACTACTCCCTCATTAGAAAAGGCATGCTATGCTACATCTGGGTGTTGAAGTCCTTGGGAGACCAAGAGTCTCAGCCCCTCCTTATTTGCACCCCAAAGTTAAGTTATCCACATGCACTCTTAAATCCAAAGTAGACTGGGGGCTGGAAATTCCCTTAAACCTAATAAATGGAATAACCATGGTGGGTAGAAAATTTCACTAAGTATAATAGCTATTCAACTGTAAACAACATGAAAAGCATGATTTCTTCCATTACATATAACTCAGTTGAATTACAGCTTATTTAATGAATGGGGGGTTTAGAATAAGGAAACCCTGGGTGGATTTTTCAAAAAAATAATAACCAGGGGAATGTTTATTAGGGACTTAAGAGTAATGGTGCTGACATTGTGTTAAGATTTAGTACTAGCCTGTGATGAAATTGAAACAGCACATACCTTAATTATATTCAAACAAAAAGTAAAGCCTGGAATGATACTAAAAGCATATGGTACATATGCAAATACTAATTACTAATGTTCTTTGTTTTTGAAATTAAATAGCTGGTTCATTTTAGTATTCTGCTTCTATTTATTGGTTTCAGTTAGCTATTGTGACTGTTGTATATTTCACCAAGATTAAATACAGTTTTAGAATGAAATGCAATGAAATAAACAGAGTCATGAGTAATCCCCAGATCAAACAACCAGTAGAAAACTGTAAGTGGAAGAACTTCTAATATACCTCAGTCTAAATATCTTCAACCCACACTTAATATTGTGAATTGCTGGCAATTCCGGAATTATAGACTTTTAGGGCTGAAAATTGGAATATTAGCCCCAAAAGGAATACATTTGCTCTTCGTCTAGTAACATTCTCAGTATGTACGTATTCAGTCTTCTCCTAGCAGAGCTACTACGTGCTGCACAATGAACCAGGCTTCAACCGTGAATGCTAACGTCCTACCAACAGCCAAAATAGTAGTAATGATTATGCTTTGCAGTGAGAATGGCATATTGTAAAACTGTAATGCATAAAGCCACGCAGGAAAGAACCAAAGACTGAACATAATCCAATGTCCTAAAGGCGTATTAAAGTTATTTGCCATTATCCTAGCAACAAGTTTCGGCTGTGTTTCAGATGGCTTTTTCCAGTGTCTTCCGAGTTGATGGGTGCAAACAAACGTGGCCCATTCAACAGATGAGATCAGAAAGCCATAAGATGGCATCAAGCCTGTCCAAATCATTGAACGAGAAATATTGTCAAGAACTACGTCAAGCCAAGCTCCAAATGCTGATGTTTGATTTAGGTGTCTTGCAACAGCACCGTCCACAAAATCCAAGCCTGCAGACAAAACAAAAAGGGGGAGAAAAACATTTGGGTGAGACCATTTCACCCAGGCATAAAGCAGAATTATAAATCGAATATACCCAATAATGTTTGGAATATATAAGAGAATTTTCATTGACTTGCTCATACTTGGCAACTCCATTCCGCGACTTCTGTTGAAGTGAATGGCCGTCCCAGGTGGGATACTCGTACGTATTTAGGATAGGGGTGCTTAGTTTACTTTTTTGGGATTTAAAATTTGAGCCTAAGGTATCTTTTTGGGTCAGCAAATTATAGAATTACTTTTTGGGTTCATGAAATGCCGAATTGTTTGTTTTCATCTTGAATGTGAGAAAGTTTAAGAAATAGAGAAAAATATGGTTTACACTCAAACATGATTTATTTCTAACCAATTGCAGATGAAAACTTCATAATCACTAGAGTATTCAGAATCGCAATATTAATGAATTAAAAATCTGATTTCCTATTTTCCACACACAAGTCATTCAGATAAGAATGGTTTCTTTCTCTTTGAAACTTCTGGCTTACTTCAGGTTTTTGCTTTGAATCAAAAACAGTAGTCAACAGTCTTCACTTCATTCTCATTCGATCAAAAGCCCATCAAAAGCTCAACATATAAGCAACATAAACATGGCCCTAACTAGCAGCCAAAGACAGTAGATTTGCAGTAAATTTGAAAGGTTTTTAACAAAAATGCGAAAGTGAAACTACAAGATGATGTAAGCTGTGTATCTTTGATAAACATAGTATACCTGCTTCTGTGCTGTATATATGATCTCCCCATCATCTATGGAATAGATTTCTTTGTTATTTTTTGGGTGTGCAAGGCAAAAGTAATTATTTGTTAGGTCAATTTCTATGCTAGAAATTATTCTTTTGAGCTGAAGGCTTTTACCCCAGCCTAAGCACCTCTATCCTAAATATATATAAGTACCCCTGGGATGGCCGTTAAAACTTTTTGTAAATTATGTACTGATCAGGGACACCGGAGCATATTTTTGAGTGGGGGGCTGGGGATGAGTTGCAAATCCATATGGAAGAAGGCTATTTAATTAAGGACCAGTTTCCTAATAAATGGAAAATAGCCAGGGTAGCACCAATTTACAAGAAAAGCTCATCAGACGAAAAATCAAATTATAGGCCTATCTCCGTTTTGCGGGCCCTCTCTCGTCTATTTAAAAAGCTAGTATGCAATCAGTCATGTCATATAAATATCTTGATAGGCACAAGTTTCTGTACAAACATCAGTCTGGCTTCAGATCTATTAACTCTGTTGTTACATGCTTATTATCAAGCACAAACGAATGGTATCTCAACCTAGATGATAAAAAATATATAGGCATGGTTTTTGTTGACTTGAAGAAGGCATTCGATACGGTGGATCATGATATTCTAGCTAAAAATCTCTACTTTTATGGGGTTCGAAATACGGACTTGAAATGGTTCCACTCATAGTTTAACAATAGGCAACAATTCTGTAAAGTCAATGGTATATCTTCTAATGTACAGTATATCAAATGCGGTGTACCACAGGGGTCTTGTCTAGGACCTATGCTGTTCCTGTTGTTTATTAATGAAATGCCACTTTCACTTCATGACTTAAAAGTGACCATGTATGCAGATGATACTAGTTTAGCGTACGCTTCCAATAGTATAGATGATATAACAAAGTCTATGAATGCTCAACTAGACAACCGGCTAAGAAAATGGCTGCATGGAAACAAGCAAATGCTAAATGTTGCAAAAATTATATCCATGACAATAGGCACTAACAGGAAACTGCATCAAAGCAACAGCGGAGAGCTTATACAGGTGCATTTCAAAATATCAGGAGAAGCAATAGAACAGAAAATATCTGTAAAGTACATAGGAGTTATTTTGGATAATGAAATGAAATGGAAAGACCATATCAGCCTTGTTTCTTCGAAGGTATCTAGGGCTATTGGGATGATAAAATATGCCAAAAAAGTTTACAAACCAATTTATTGAAAATGTTATGTTTGGAGCTAGTTGAACCTCATTTTAGATATTGCTGCTCTGTCTGGGGGGCCTGTGGAGTCACTAGCCGCAAAACCCTAGATAAACTGCAACATAGAGCCATTCGCATTATTACAAATAGTGGATGTGATGTATCTGTTGAGCCTTGCTAAGACAACTACAATTGCCTAGTATTTCTGATATGATCATGCAAGAATCCGCAAGCATGGTGTATAAGGCATTAAATGCGGAGGCACCTCTCTACCTTACAGAAGAGTTTACTAGAGTCTCTGATATAACAGTTAGAACTTTAAGTGGCTCTGATAAGTAGCCCAAGTTTACTAATAAAAACTTTGCACAACCTGCAGATGCAAGTACTTCCTTTCCATTATTTTGTTTTCTGTTTGAAATTAGTTTAAATTAAACTTTAAATTTTACGCTCATTTTGCGCTCAAATATAGTAGGGATCTTGTGTCCACTATGACAGGCCACAAATGCCTCTTGAGTTACATAATGCCTATATCAGGAAGGGGAGGTGCATTGCATTGCTTTTGAGTGTCACGAAAAATAAAGGGAAGGCTTCTTTGAATGCACCATAACGTAACGCAAGAGAACTTCCAGGCTAAACTTTATGCGAAATAAATGTATTGACAATAATCTCTACAATTTTAATCATAAGGCAAAAATAAATGGTGTATAATCTGAGTGTACAACAATTAACATGATAGAACGTAAAATCCTGTCGCAGTTTTGAAAAAGCTTTAGCAGTTTCTTGTAGGGTAAAAACTGCGAAATTTTATGGATATGGTATGATATGATTTAAGTATTTATACACACGAAATAAAATCATTCAGCTTATAATATATAAAGTATACATATACTAATTAAAAAGTAACCTAAGATGCTGGTCTTCCAGGGGGTCATGTTTCTAAGCTCTTCAAGTACTCCTTTAGTTCTTTTTTAAAGCGACTAATAGTCGGGAGTTCTCGAATAGCAACTGGAATGTCATTCCATACTTTAATAGCAGAATATTGAAAACTATATTTTGCATGCTCTGTGTTTAATCTAGGAATCTGTAGATCTCTACAGTGCCTTGTAGCATAATTTGACTGCGAGGACCTTTCCTGAAATTTATCCCTGAGGCATTCAGGGCTTAATTTGTTTCTTACGTTATAGGCTGGTTTTCATATGTTGTAATTCATCGGCGACAGTCGCAGACAAATGTATTCCAAATGAACGCCGATTGTCTGCGACCATCGCAGATTGTCTGCGACCATCGCAGATGGTCTGCGATTATCGCATGCTGTACTTGTTTTTTACTCTCAGTTATGGCACGTAGACTAACATTTAAATTGCAAGAAGGGGGACCAAGGCAAAATTCAGCAGCTGCTAGTAATAGCACTGTTAGAGGTCAGTCATTTATAACTCTGGGTAGTAGGGCGGGCTAGAATTGGGCAGGGCATGAAAACGTTGTCAAGGATACTTGGGGGTATGAAACTTTGTGGATAATGTTTGAGGAATATGAAATCCTTTAAAAACAGAATCTAAAGAAAATCAACTCAATAACTGGCAGAAGTCTAGTGACCTCTGTATTTATACATATCTAGTTGCCTGAGTTTATCTAATAGCAATTTTTCTCTGATTCAAGTTTTCTCTGCTACACCGTGTTATTGTAGTGCTCTTATTAGCATTCATCACGGCTGTTTGTTCAAATGAAATTTCAAACATAAATAAACTTTTTCATGAAAATTTATGTATGCCTTATGCAAAGAAATCTCACAAATAATGATATTTACAACATTGTGTACAAAGGTTTTCTCTACAATATTTCCCAGCAAGTAATTTGGCAGAACACATTTTCTATATGTGATCTTTCAAGTAGATGATAGTGGAAATTGTGACTTTACAAGTAGCAATGAAGAAATCTCCCCTAAAATCCTAACAGGGTAGATAGCAAGTGGGGTGTGAAACTTATTACTTGTTTCTCAATAGGGTGTGAAAACTTTTAGACAAAAATTGAAGGGGTATAAAACTTTTAACCATTTTGTAAATTTTAACCCACCCCAGTACCCGGAGTTATAAAGGACTCACCCCTTACTAAAGGAAAGAAGGCTATTAAGAAGAAAACCCTATCGAAAGGAACGATTTTAGATAAGGAAGGTATGGCAGCACGACTATATACTGCAGGATATTCCCTTATGATCTCCATGAACGAATCATCGTCGTCTAGTGCATCTTTATCGGCCATTTTGTTCTGCAAATGAGACAATGGAAATGGATGCAAACTTTGTACTTCCTGTGCAGATTGTCTGCGACAGTCGGCGATTGAGTGTTTTCATTAACTTTTTCCGTCGCAGACCATCGCAGACAATCTGCGATGATCGGAAAATTCAAACTTTTTTGAAATCTTCGAATGATCTGCGATGGTCTGCGATGGTCTGCGATGGTCTGCGACTGTTGTAAAATCTGGTTTTCATATGTTGTAATTCATCGGCGACAGTCGCAGACCCAGGTCTGCGACCATCGCCGATGAATTACAACATATGAAAACCAGCCTTAAACGTTGAAGGGTATTAATTTTAGTTTTTGGAAGGCTGCCCCAAATTTCATTGGCATAACGTAGATGACTCTCGACAATAGCGTAATATACACTACACAGCTTTCTTTGGGGAATTATATCTTTTAATTTCTTTAGTGATGCAAGTCCACCACAGATTTTGCCCTTCACAGTATTGAAATGTTCATCCCATTTTAGGTTCTCGTCAACAATTACACCTAGCGATTTCGTTTTTGTAACTCGCTTGATAACTGCGTCATTTAGCATGAGTGCATTCGAAGTATTTAATGTGTTAACTTGACGAGAATGGCCTTAATCATGTATTCTGTCTTTTGCGGGGTTAGGACTTAGTCTATTTATTCTCATCCACTCCGAAAGGTTGATCAATTCTTGTTGCGCCTAGAAGATCAGTTTCTCGACATCGTCCGACTCGATCGTTATATTGGAATCATCGGCATATATACTAGCTTGTGAAAATTTCAAACAATTCTCGAAGTCGTTAAGGTATATGATAAACAGTAGAGGTCATAAACAGGAACCTTGAAGTATGTTCCACGTTACCTCTCTTGCCCTTGATCTCTGCCCCCTTGTAGCACAAAATTGCTTTCTATGGTCTAAATAGGATTGAAACCAGTTCCCAGTGGTGTCCCTCATACCGAATCTGCTTAATTTTTCGAGTAGCACATGGATAGTTTCTAATTTATACGTTAAGAAACTATAACATATACAGAAATTTTAGGTGGATGCAATCAAGAGAAACGCAAAAATGCAAGTTAATGCCTGTTTTCTCAATATATTTATAGTTCATATTTTGTGCACTCGAAAGATAATTGAACAAAGATTTTTATTTGAGCTAGCCTCTTCAAATTGAGTCAGATCGAAGGAAGAGCTGTTACGTGCACGTCATTGTCTTTATAGTGTGCTCCCACTGTTAGGGTAAATCAAAAACGATTTACTGGGGGAAGTGCAGCAGGACAGTTACCTGGATTGCTCCCTTCTATTGCAAAATAGTACCCTTGACAAACAGGGAGGTCCCATTTTACTGTTAGAAAAGAAACGTTTACGCTGATGAAGTATCACCATTTCACTAGCATTGTTCTACATGTATGAGAACAGACCTGGATAATTGAAAGTCTTGCGAGCTTTCGGTCTTTTTTAGTCTTTTCACTTTTTGACAACTCATGTACCCTTTTACCAAAGTCAGAAGTTATATACGAACGCAAAGTATAATATTTGGGAAGGGTGCCATAACTCACACCTCCCGTTAAGTCCGCACTTGTATATTGTATTCCTATAGCTACTCCTAGACTACAAGGAATCAACGTAAATGTCCGACAGAAACGACAAATTGAGCTATAACTGTTTTCAAATATGCCATTGGTCATCAATTCATTCGAGACGAATGAAGACAACAAAAGCAATGTTTTTTTCACTTTGCAAGTTTTTCCTTCCAACAGACTATACATCAATTTCGTTGAAGACTAGAAAAATTAGTAAAAATTCAATAGTCACACAGAAATTTGCTAGACTCTCCATATGTACTCTGAAAAGTATTTTGAAATGTAAAAAGCGGCTTCAACGCTAGATCCTTAGATAGAATGGCTCAAAAAGCAAGCTGGAAAAATAGCACTTTTTGTCGTTCGATCCAGCGGATTATGATATTTTCAAAATATCTGAACATTGAAACCTCAAGTACACTTCCTGGCTTTGAATTTAGAAATTTCAGCGTACCTAATTGATGAAATGGAAGTATAATTTCCCGCCGGAGAATCCAACAGACACTGAGGTTTTGAAACAATTCCAGCTAACAACAGATGATCGTATTGTAACATTTGGGCCAGTCTGGCGAATTTTCGCCGCATCCATTTTCACACTGAGCATGTTTTCGTTTGGTTTGTTTCAGGGACCGCGGAGCAGTCTGAAAGTGGGGGGGGGGGCTAAAATTTAGGGAAGTGGCTATATTATTCTATTATTGACGTCACGATTTAACAAAAAAGTAATCCCTGCAGCAAAATACTAGTGCTCAATTCAGATGCCGCCTTTGAGTACCGGAAAAACTACAGTAATCAATCATTAGCGAATTCTTTTGACCTCTTTAAAACATTATTGTTTATTTTCAAAAAAAGTGGGGGGCTATAGCCCCCCCAGCCCCCCTGTTCCGCGGTGCCTGTGTTTAAGAGGAGAAATATTGGCGTCGAGTTTGTAAGGCTCTTGAACAAAATGAACTATTTATCTTTTTGGAAGGATGAATAGAATACCTGATAGAAATGCAGTTGTTTGGTCTATACTCAGAGTGAAAGCTTCAGAGGAACCCACTGAGCTCCAACGTTAGGAGGATGGATATCACAATCTGATTACAAGAGTCCGTTAGGTAGAAAAATGAAGCTTGTAAAATCACCAGAAACAATTGCAACGATACACGTTTTTTATAAGTGGATTTGGCTCCAGTTTCAGCTTGGCGTTTCTTATTTCTCACGTTTTCTTATTTGTGCAGACTACATTAGAGAAAGTGATATTAATGCCGTTGAACTAGTTCTATTCTAATATGTGTTTAATCTTTTTTAATGAAGTATTATTATTGTCTTCTGCTGCTCTTTTGCTATGTTTAAATTGATTTCAATTTACGTTTCTTAAGTTTTGTTGAACTTTTAGCCTGCTTCGTTTCATGTGCTATTCTTATATATTATATATTATATATTATATATTATATATTATTGTTAGGGAAAATCTCAGCTTGGTGATTCCTATAAAGGTTGTTCTTATGAAAAAAGCGTGTACATGTCTACGAAACAAGAACAAATGGTCATTCCGTGACTCGTGAGATAGTTATTGAGCAGCAATTTCTTCAGTACCTGACGGACCCTCACAATTTTTAAAAAATTCAAGAATTGCTTTGAAATTTCCCTGGAAAATTTAAAAGTAGCGGGAATTAACTGTCGCGAAAGGGCCAAAAATGATCTTTCGCGGAAGAAACTGTCGCGAAAGTCGCGAGATTTATCTCGCAACAGTTAATTCTCGCGACAGTTTCTTCCTTTAAAGTAAGAGAAACAAACATGTCTCGAAAGCAGAAAAATGCCGCACTGCAATGCAAATCTAAAATTATCTGCTTCACAAAACATGTCTCTGTATGTTGTCACACTTTGTGCGGACTAAACGACAAATAGCCACAACTACCATGAACAACACGAATGCTACGGCCATCATGATCAGATATAAACAGAACAAGCGGAAACAGCAAACAAAGTACTAGAAAGAGAAGGTTGTTTTGGCTGGGAAACTTGACAGACCAACGGCTGTTAAGCTAATATCAAATAAATCACTGATACATGTGCAAAGAGTGGCGGATAAAATCTATTTTGTATAAAGCTGATACAAAAAGGTCTTGCATCAGCAGAGAACATACTAAACTCAAACAATACCTGCAGAAATAATCGGACTTGCTGCGGAAAGAAGCTTGCCGAAACAGTTGGTGAAGGATACTACCCTAGTTAGATATTAAAAGGGTGTAGATGAGGATACAAAAATGGAATAATGAATATCACTAAGAATCAGTTCTACATTTGAAACTGGAGACTATGGTATATTATAGACAAGTAAACATATCTTAAAGAAAACTTTCATGTCTGTACTACATTTCTACCGTAACTTATTGTTGATTTTAGAAAAGACCTCAAATAACACTAATTTTTTGCTAATTTCACGTAACTCGCATTTTTGACCCAGTAAATTCTAAATATATTTATACATATTATATTATACATTTATTTGCTCTTATACTTGGAAGGCATTGTAAATAGGTTGTTGACCGGGCAGTTTGTAAATCAACTTTGGGTTGTAAACTTTACCCTGTATAAATAATTTGAAATGAAATGAGAATGAGACATAACTTTTTACTCTTATATTGAAAATTTAATAATAGAAGCATTAGAAAAAACTGTATATCACAGTTATGTTAGAACAGAAGTAGGGAAGTATGGAAAAATATGAAAAAATATTGCCGAGATGGAGACCTAGATTAGAATTTACAAAGAAAAGTTTCCAATTCACAGGTGCTTTCACGTGGAACAACATAGAAACTACCCCTCTCTAAATCGCCTCAAAAAAGAAATGAAACAGGTTCTAAGGAGCTGAGATGGATAGTTGCAATCAAGCACGACCCCTAGGAAGAGCAGCCTTTTACCTTTGTTTTGATATGTTGTTTTTTCTTTTCTTTGTTCTTTTTCCATGCTGATAGGACATCGTGCATAAACATTTATTTATACATATTTATACATACCCCTATCCAAGTTCTACACTTGTAAATGAAACTTAGACAACGGGCAAACCTCTCCAAGACTGTGATGTGTGGCTTGAGCTTAAATGATGACTTAAGCAGACCTCGAAGCCAAAATTTACGGATTATTTTATGAATTTATGGCAGTTTTCTACCATATTTTATGCCATTTTATGCTACAGTCTAAAGGAATTTGTGCTATTTCATAATGATATTTCTTGATTTTCATAATATTTTATGGAACCCAAGCGGTATTTTATCAACTAAGCTGATTTAAGTTATGTCATTTACGGTAAGAGGCATGAAGCTAATGCGGCTCAAAGTGACAGATACAAACAAATAACCACGTAGAAAAAGGAAAACCAACCAGTAACTAGGAACAAAGAATAGGAATGAATAACATAAAAGAATGACTACAGGTAAACAGGGACGTAAATTGAGGGACATTTTGGGGCGTGAAGAGCTCAAAATCCTGACTGAAAAAGGGTCAATTATTATTTTGAATGAAGGCCAAACCGTGATGAACACTTACTATTGCTTACTATCAACATTCACTATTAAAATTTACTGTTACAAGGCAGGCTTGCAGACAGCTGAGCAGGACTGTGCTTATGTAGATACCAAATTCAGAATCTGAAACTCTAGCATGTCAAAAATTTTCACAATCGGATCAAAGACTATGTGCCAATACAATCTGTCATAGTTATGGGGCTGAAAATTGTGGACCTGGGGGCTTGCCTCGAGAACAATTTTTGAGCGAACGCCCTCTAAAACGTCGGAAAATGCCCGTTTAGAAAATAGAATGTTCATGTTTCATCAGTGAATTTCATATTGAGAAGGAGAACCCGATAGGAAAAACTTGTATTATTTGCGAAAACTGAATTTGTGACTCAAATGAACTGGAAGCATTAGTCAGGAAACGCAGCAGTATGAAAATTTCAAGGCAGTTGGAAAATTGAAGTCTTTGGCTTCAATTTTCTGACTGGATGAAGATTGGGGGTGTTACAACCATCTACACCCTTCATCTACACCCGGCGTCTACGTGCCTGCGGGTAAATCAAAATGCTTATGAAATGCATGTCTAGTGAATAGCTTTCTTATTTTGAAGAAATGCTCTTTGTCTTCTGTTTTCTTCGCACACTGGCAAGAGAATGAATCCCCCATAAAGATAACCTGATCTCGTCTTCATCTAAAATTGCACAACACCGAGTTATTGTGCAGGGGGTTATTACCATAATTTCTCAACATCATTTCTCAGATCCCGCTTACATAAGTACAGCCCTATTCTGACAGCATCTCTTCAGGGATACAGTAGGGAAAAAACATTTCTTGAGCTCAACACCTATCAAATTTTATGCTAATTTATACCCAGTTATTATATTTTATACCAATTTACCAAAAATTATGCTAATCCTGAAATTTTATGCTTTTCTCTTTTCTATGCTGTCTGGGAGGCCTGCTTAAGTCATAGGGTATTTCATATCTCACAGTCTCCTTGCAAGCTCCAGACAGGAGAATAAAACGCAGACACGATTCATTGTTGACTCAAAGAGCCAGAGTAGAGCATATACCTGCACTGAGACACAAAAAGTACTCCTCTGACTCAATGAGAATTGATTTTCCCTAATTTGGCTAAAACAAGTGGTCATGTAAAAATGGGAAGCTATAAAATCTATGCAAACATACTTTCAATAAAATGTCAGATTTAGCAAGTACACTCTAATAGTATTTGATACTAAACCGTTCAAAAACTACAGGCAGTATAAAGATGTGGTACAGTTGGGCCTTTTCGGCTATGCAGTAACTAGCAGGAATAGCCTGTATGTGTTATGACATAGAAAATAAGACTGTCAAAAATACAGATATTTGTATCCGTGAATAATACCTATTTAGTTTCAAAAAAACTTTTAATAGAAGATGAGCTACGCTTTACTTTTTTCTTCGGAGGGGATATTTTTCTGTTATTTTGTAAAGAAATTCTATTGTGGCCACCAGAATATTTGTTTAAGTCACTCTGCAATTCTTCTGCAAAATGAAAGTCTTCATGCTCAGTAAGGTTCCAACTCAAAATCTTCTTGCCACATTTGAGGCATTGAGTGAAGTCATCTTTCGTAACTAAGAATGGGCTAGATTCCTCTTTATTGCCGTTGGTAGTAAGTGTATCCTGGAGACCTGCTCTAATTGCACCATGTTCATCTATGTTGGGCTTTCCATCTAGCTTGTCAATGTCCTCACATGAACTCATTTCTGGCTCTGAAGTAAATGTGTGCTTGTTGTCAGGGCTTTTCAATTGATTTTCAACTTTGTCATCTTCGTCACATACTTCATTAAGCTCTTCTTCTGCTTCAAGGTTTGCTTTCGTGACTGCACTGGAGTTCGCTGGCGACTCAATAGAAATAATTTGCTTGTGACAATCAGATATGGCAGTGTCTCTATTTTTATGATGATGCGAAAAGAACTTTTCCAATCTAGTTGCACCTTTCGCTACACTTTTCACTTGTTTTCTTCGAGCTGATGATTCAGTTCTCTTACTTGAGGTATTTTGCAATATGGTAGATGAATTTTGAAGGCAATTTGATTTGCTTGCACTGTGGGCAAAAAAGTCTTTGATGGACTTTATACCACTTGTATTGGCCTCTTCAAATTTTGAAGCTGATATTCCAAGAAATATGGCAGGAGGGTCCCTGAAAAATGAGGAGTAAAGACAAATTAATAAAGAAAACTAAAGAGAAATCAAAATATGGAAATAAGGTCAAAAAAAACTAATTTCCTCAAAAACTAAATGATGCGAATTAAACGGAAAATTCCAAACTATCGAAGTGTAACAAAAATCATACTTGAATTAGAAAAGATAGACAATGACAAACAATGAACAAAAGCTTTGAGTAGCAAACTTGGTCACGCTTCTCTGCAGTAGACACATGAAACGCTTACAGACAAATAACAATGATTAGTTACTTCATTGGACTATTTGGGGGAAATTTTAAATATCTTTTTGTCTAAAGGATTTATTGGGGGGGGGAACAGTGGGCTCATAGGCATAGGGGAGAATAGGGTCAAAATTGCTTTTCTCTGCTTTGGCTTTTGGCATGTACTCAGATGTCTACTGATTTCAAATCATGGTATTTAAGTTCATTTTGAGGGCATATAATGATGAAAATTTGCCTGGCATTATAAATCTTTACTTTTCGACAAGGGAAAATCCCCATTTCATACCATGAATGCTGAAGCCACGATCGCAAACTAACTTATACTTTGATGCTGCACCCGCTAGAGGCTCTAAACCACATCGAACTTAATATTATGAGCACATTTTTGTCTATTTGGTCATAGATTTTACTGCTAAGGGCCTTTACGAATAAGGAGACCCAATCAAGTTAAAGGAGGCTCTCTGCTTTCAGTAATGCAGTGGACCATTTCTAGGAATTTTCCGAGAGGCATATGGCAGCATTCAGAAATCCAACACCTAGCATCAGTCTTTGCAACCCGACAGAAAACAGAGGGGACAGAAAACAGAGGGGTTTCGCAACTGTGAAAAGTTTGTTTCGGATAGCAGTACGCACTGTCTCCAGGCTGCTACCACTGTGAATAGCAAAAAAATGAAATTTTATCCGCAAATTTGTGTATTTAAGCCACATATATGTAAAATATCTGTAAGTTATATTATATGCTATACAAGTCAAAAACATCCTGTAACTTTTTATTTGGTTGCATTCTTAATTTTTTCTTTTTTTATAAAAAAAATTTATTAGAACATGAGCCTCAAAATTTATGGAAAATTAAGAAAAATTTAAGAACAAGTTGAGGCTGTACCGCTATCGTAAAATGATTTGAAACTGATATAAAACTTTTTAACTTCTACAGTGTTTGTCAAAAGTCCTCGAAACACTCAAATCATCAGTGTACCAAGACTTTTAGTAAGGATTATACATCTGTAAGAATGTATATCTTTTGTCTTCTGCTCATATTACTAAAAATAATGCCTGTTTTATAAACATCCAATGTTCTCTTATATATTGTCTAATGTCTACATTGTCTTCACCCCAATGCTTAACGAACACATTAAGAACAATTCTGCCTCATGTTCTGGAAAAATTAAGAACAGCCAGGTGAAACCGCAAATTTACCAGTCCTTAAATAAAAGAGTGTAATCCGAATTTGAATCCTAACTCGACTTTGGCAAACTTGAACAGTTCAGCAAATTCAGTCCAATGCTAAACAACAAAGTGACATAGATAATGGCTTAGGAATCATTGTCATAACAAAGCATCTAACTTATCAACTATACCAAGTTGCTGCACTCTCCGAACGAAAGTTTGTAGACAGTTTGACAATCGAATCACAACTCAAGCGCAAATTGAGCTGCTTCCTTGGCAAGTTACCCCCAAAATCAACGTTCTTCAAACCATCCAACTACTTTGGAAAACCTAGTCTTTCCTAGATCAAGTTTATTCTAAAGAAAGCGTTGCAATAGTTCCAAAGGAAACCACTGTGCTTAGAGTCCCAGGTGATCAAGAACCCAGATTATCTACATTATATAGAAGGTAAGGGAGAACAAAACTCGAAAGGAGAAATATTTTAGGAATTTGTTTGCAAAATTGAAATCAGTATACGTGTAATGTGGATGGGGAGGGCCCATTCAGCAGTTCTTTCAAAGGAAAGCCTATGCTGAAGATACTGTAGTGCTTTGCAACTTGCTTTAACTTTAGGACCTAAAGTCTCTCGCTTGCAGTAATATTTTGAAAAGGGAAGCAGTAAGTTTTAGAAAAATCTTTCTGCTGCATGAAAATGTAAAAATCCGTCCGGAAAATAGAAATACCGGATGAAGCACCAGATATTTGTATTATTTGCTTTCTATGCAGCAAAAGCCTATGACGTCATCTTTGTTTCTGACACTGATCAAAATGATTTTGCTCTTCACTTTCTATAGTCTTTAAAGTGCTTGATTTACAAGTGAGGTTGTAAACAAATGAGCTGATTGGCTAAACACATCTTCCCTCTTACTCACGAAAAGGGCATTGCACGTTCTCATCTAGTTTGTTTGAAAAGCTACGAAAATTCATAACTATAAATGTAAATTGCTAATCGACGTTTAAACTACCTTGCTCTGCTCATCAAACTTTCAAAAATCCGACTTACGTTAAGTCATTTTAGTTCAAGATACAAGAATTTCAACTGAAATGAAAATGACCTATACTTAAGAATAATAAAGACTAGTCCAAAACAAACACTGCATTATCACCCTTTTCAGAAAAATTTCTTTTGGACAACCAAACAATTTAGCTAGAAAAAGTCACCAGAAATCAAAATATGTGAAATGTACAAGCTAACTGCTAACATTAAGGGAAATGAGGGAAAAAGAAATACCCATGTTGAACATGACTTCTGTTAATCACAAAAACGCACAAAAGGGGTCGTGCCTGGCTGCTACTACCCATCTCAACTTCTCAAGTATGTTTCATTTCCTTTCAGAAGCGATTTAAAGAGGGCAGTCTCTATGTTGTTGTGGGATCTTGTTCCATGTTAAGGCTCAGGACTGTAAATTGGAAACTGTTCTTTGTAAATTGTAATCAAAGCTTGGGTAGATGCATATTTCGGCTATTTCTAGTTGAAGAGCTGGAAATCTGGGACCTCATGGTAAACTTATCTTGCAAGTTTTCTGGACGTTTACAATATAGATTTTTGTGTGTCGTGACTAACCTATCATATTTTATCGATGCTTTGACAGGTAACCAGTCACAGACCCACACATCCTTTTGTTTTCCTCTTCAATCAAGTTTTTGACCCTAGACTGTAATTTTTGTAGAGTATCTAGCTTGGTATCTGAGATGCAGCCCCATATGATGCTACCGTACCTTAGGTGACTCTCGAATAGTGCTTGGTATACTGCAGCTAGCTTTGACTGGGGGAAAATGTCCTTCATCCTCTGAAGTGCAGAGAGAGAGTGTGGCTTTTTCACCAAGTGTACGAGACTTATCCAAGCGATTATGACCCACGTCTGCGCCCCTTCTTGGAACTGCAACTTGTGTATACCAAAAAATATTCAGAACGATGATCATATTTCCTTTCAAGTTGAGTAACGTATTTTCTCAGAAAAAAAAGCCGCCATATATTAAACGTGACAGCTTTAGACAAATAGTCTGAATGAGCATTGCCCTCTCATACACATCTAGACCAGGTTAAATTGGCGGTGGGTACCACATTCAGGCATCTGTAGGGGTCTACGTGGTAAAAAGGCGGCAAATTACCAACACGTCAAAGACCTCATCTCTGCGGAGGAGGAAGGGGATAGCTATCCCTTATACGATCAATTCTAGTACAAATTTTTGTATAGCACGAAAAAGCGGAAACATTCTTTTGGCATACTGAAAGCTTTTTTCGTCCGACACTCGTCAGAGTATGAAACGTCGGATAACGACCGAAAGGTGAACCGAAATATATAGCCAGATGCGGGTGCACGTGATATGATGAATAATGCGTCTATTTGGCCCTATGATTGGCCAATTAGCACCTATTCACCATTGTTTACTTGAAGAGTCCAAGTGAAAAAACGAACTCTTTTTGTTTACACAAGACTGGGTTTTGAGTCTTGATGTAAACCGATTCCAAAACACCTAAATGAAAGGACGATCTTGCTTGCCCAATGATCCGAAAATTATCGTCTGTATATGTTTTGGCGCATTCTGGATTTGTTAGAAGATGTTGTCCTATGGCCGAATCACTTTTCATTTTAGAATTAGAGTTTTTACATGTACGAGGCGGCTGTTCTCTTGTTGTAGTGTTTTTCGTCCTGATGCTCGTGGGTACATGTTGTTTTATTCTATCTGCTAACCTCTGCGTAGTGCGCCCTACGTACCGAGCTTCACATCGGCACGAAAATTCGTAAACTACACAACTTTTTTGGGTGGTAGGAACGCTATCTTTTTTAGCAGATGGTAGCATGACCCTCGTATTATAAACCGCACGGGGCTTCACAGCATAGAAACAAGATGTGATGGCTTTATTGATTTGGTTTTCAAATTTAGATGAAACATTTCCAATCTAGGGCAATTTCAGGTAAACCGGGCACTTTTCAGGACCAAACCGTTTTTCTGATGAAATGTTGGAAAAACTAGGAAAAACTAGCCAACATTTCATCAGAAAAACGGTTTGGTCCTGAAAAGTGCCCGGTTTACCTGAAATTGCCCTAGATTGGAAATGTTTCATCTAAATTTGAAAACCAAATCAATAAAGCCATCACATCTTGTTTCTATGCTGTGAAGCCCCGTGCGGTTTATAATACGAGGGTCATGCTACCATCTGCTAAAAAAGATAGCGTTCCTACCACCCAAAAAAGTTGTGTAGTTTACGAATTTTCGTGCCGATGTGAAGCTCGGTACGTAGGGCGCACTACGCAGAGGTTAGCAGATAGAATAAAACAACATGTACCCACGAGCATCAGGACGAAAAACACTACAACAAGAGAACAGCCGCCTCGTACATGTAAAAACTCTAATTCTAAAATGAAAAGTGATTCGGCCATAGGACAACATCTTCTAACAAATCCAGAATGCGCCAAAACATATACAGACGATAATTTTCGGATCATTGGGCAAGCAAGATCGTCCTTTCATTTAGGTGTTTTGGAATCGGTTTACATCAAGACTCAAAACCCAGTCTTGTGTAAACAAAAAGAGTTCGTTTTTTCACTTGGACTCTTCAAGTAAACAATGGTGAATAGGTGCTAATTGGCCAATCATAGGGCCAAATAGACGCATTATTCATCATATCACGTGCACCCGCATCTGGCTATATATTTCGGTTCACCTTTCGGTCGTTATCCGACGTTTCATACTCTGACGAGTGTCGGACGAAAAAAGCTTTCAGTATGCCAAAAGAATGTTTCCGCTTTTTCGTGCTATAGTGAAGTTCTGTAGTACCAACAGACTTTTCACAAATTTTTGTGCTGATACTACTTGTTGAAACCTACAAAACAACAAAATGGCTGCAATAGAAGCTGGAAAGTGGATAAGAATCTGTTTGAAAGTTATTGAAATACTGCCAACAATGTAAATTTCGAATAGAAATCGCGCTAAACTATGGCCTAATCAATTTTCTTCTAACTTCAAAGATTCATATTCCAGAAGTCAGACTTTCTTGAAATTTGCATTGCTATGTAGGCCTGGGTATCATTTTTGCTAATAGCTAACAAAAGTTTGAATTTTGTAAGCTTCTTTTTCTCCTATTTATTCCGGTGTCTGGATCACTGTGTAATGTGCACTTTCCTAGCTTGCCTTTATAGTTTCAACATAAAAATACGCCAAATCGGAGCACATATCCACCTACCCCCTACCGTTACGTACTCTTTTGAATGGCCCCTTCATATGAGTCAGGCAGTGACTTGAAATGCCAGGCAACTAATCTGTAATGAATATACAGAATTGGCTCTTGTGTGGAAGACTTTCCCTCAGGTGCTGAATTGGTTCTTCGAGTAATTGAGGATAATACTTTGCAATTTGTTCTTTGCAGTAGCTCTTCGAGATCCATCAGGATTCACAAGATGTGACGGAACAGGGCAAAAAGGATAATAAAGATTGCTCTTGAAATTTACAGCTCTCTCATTTTTAGCTGATATTGCCAGCAAATTCCCAAGGATACTCTTATTCGATTTAATGACCTTTTCGTTTGACCTCTTCTCTATAACAAATGTTCCGTTGAAATTATCGAACAATTTAACTTTGTTTCTCTTGATTGGCTCGCGACCGCGAATGTCCTGATGTGATGTTTCACAAAACGACAGTATGCTTCTTCACCATTGCTTCTGATATGAAGGGTTCGGATTATATTGCTCACTCGACCATTTAAAAAGCTTGATTTTATATCTTACTATTCAAGAAGGCTATCGGTCTCAACGTAGCCAGTACCAGCCCAAGAATGGTGCTGGAAATGATCACACAAAAGAGAATTATACTTTTTCTTCTGCAGAAATGAGGTCTTTGACGTGTAAAGCCCGAAACACACGGTCCTTTGTCACCAGAATCCACATGGCAATGCATAAACACGAGACTTTTTGTCTGTTTGGGTGATGCTTGTCGATACTTTTGACCTGGTTCTACGAAGCTACACGATAAGCCCGAAATACACGGTCCTTTTCTACCTCCGTTTTCACCTAGTGGATGTCAAACACACTAGAAAACAAGATTATATTTGACACATTCCATGTCATTATGTTCTCATTTTTCCCTTGTTTAGAAGATTGGCATGTTCAAAACTCAGGTGAAATCAGGTGGTTTTTTTTCTATTTTGCTTTTGACAGGCGATAAGAAATCTTTTGCCCAGACTGTCTCGGATATAGTGGACTGTCTCGGATAAAATGGACCGTGTATTTTAGGCTTCACTAAAAAACGCGAGACAGTCTGGACAAAAGATTTCTTATCGCCTGTCAAAAGCAAAATAGAAAAAAACCACCTGATTTCGCCTGAGTTTTGAACATGCCAATCTTCTAAACAAGGGAAAAATGAGAACATAATGACATGGAATGTGTCAAAGACAATCTTGTTTTCTAGTGTTTTTGACATAGACTAGGTGAAAATGGAGGTAGAAAAGGATCGTGCATTTCGGGCTTAAGTAAATTACCCCCGTTGTTACTATCTGGACCACGGCAGATGCCCGTTTGTCGCAATTTTTCCACATGCTGGGACATGTACCAATGTGAAAATGACAATCAGAATTCTCCGCCTGAAGGAGGTACCTACTGCCAATTTACAACTGGTCTAAACGCAATCTAAAACAACTCAGCATGTGAAAAATTGGAGTGTATTAGAGGACACGGCGAGGTCTTAGAAGTTAAATTTGAAATAAAAAATAAAGAATGGTTTGTACGAGCGCTACTTCTTTCCTATAAACAAATTCTCCCGCAACTAAAGCTAATGGCGTTCAATGGGTTCTGTACAGAGATAGTCATCAAATCTCTCAAGTCCTTCAACTTAGCTATGAATGTAAAACAAATTGGGAAAAGCCACTGTTTTCAAAAAAACCCATCTCGATTTTTTCTGCTCTACAGAAAAATCAAATGCCAGTACTAGGTGAAGATCGATCTTCTCATACGCTTTTCAAATTTTTGAGTCTGCCGTCAGCAAAAACTGTGCACTATATCCAAGAAAATTATTCCAAGAGAACCAAGCGATATTGACATTCCTCGACATTTATCATTATGTGAATACATGTTTTGTGGACTATAAAGCCTGGTTCACACTAGTTGTAAGAATCAGTGAAGTCGGCGACTATCTTGCTTCTTACGTGTTTTACGACAAGTGTGAACATGTTTTTATAAGTTGTCCCTGACGTTCTAATCAAATAGATATGAGTTCTATTTGAAAATGTCATGTCCCCGATGTTTCTGATTCGTACGCAAATTACGACAAATGTGAACGCATGGTTATGCATGACTGGGGCATCCAATCTCTTACGACGAGTGTGAACACGGTACTGGAGTGTCGCCGATGCTTTGGTAGTTACTAAGGCACTTGATATACCTGTATTTCCGAGCTTTGTATTGCGCGCAACACTGTAAGTCGTCCAGTTTCATGACAAGTGTGAACACACTGAATGCAAAAACGTAAAAGGCAGGATAGTTGCCAACTTCCCCAACTCCTAGGCGAATTACGACTAGTGTGAACAAAACATTTCACACAATCTTTCAGTACGATTTAGGAAAGGAAAAAATTGCTTTGCTATTATCTCATTTTCCAATTTATACTCTGAACACTGCCCTAGGGTAAAAGCCGACCTTTATACACCAATTCAGCATACGAGGATCCTCTGCGCCGAACCGAAAAGGGTACAGGGAGAGAGTGGGGTTAAACCTAATCTGACGTGGAAGCGTCATAAACACAACACACACATCACTTAGGAGTAGTAGGACTTAAAAATGAACAGGTTGATTAGAAGAAATACTACGAAATGTAATTGCTAAATATGAAAGTAGTAATTAACATGCCATTGATCTGGAAATGTGCCGGTATTGAATTCCTGCAGCAGTCTCAAAGCATCTGATGATATTTGATCCACATCTATTCTATTAATTTTGCACGATCGAGTTCCAGATTCTCCATCTACATTATTCAGACTTACTGACATGTGCTTTGCTGTTCTATTGTTCTAAAAAGAAATAATTCATAGCACCTCATAGATTTGCTAAATACCAAAATGTTAGCAGTTGCTCATTATACTTCCAATCACATTGTCAATAAAATACCATTCTGCTATCTTCGTCATATATGCAAATGATTACAGGTGTAACCAAAATACTGCAGCCAAATGCCTATGACCAATTCATTATAACGAAATGATGATACACCACAAAATATCATAGGAGTCGTCATCGAAATTAATGAACAAGCCTTATTTCACTGTACTGAATATCAAGATAACAGACAAATGGCAAGGACACTGGTTAAAAGTTGAAAATCTCATCAAGCTTGACCAAGCGGTAATGATTTTCAAAATCAACAATAAACTTTGTCCGGAAAGTTTATGGAGCAAATTCAAGCAAAGATACGAAATCTAACTATAATACCAGGAACTGTAGGAATTTACAAATCCAAAAGACTAACTTAGAAAAGACAAAAAAAGGCTTCACCACACCGGTCTTAAAGTTTGGAATGCCATTCTAAATGAAGTTAGAAAGCTCCCCTCGCTCTACCAATTTAAAAAAATCGAAAAATGAAACGTTTATAGAGCTTGACAACTCCCCACTTTACTGCTTTTCAAAAAAAACACGATTCCCTAGAAGAACAGCATCCACAATTAATATGTATATATTCTTAATTTTTCTATTATTGTGCATATATTGCTATATCGATTTTTGTATTGTAATTTAGCTGAAGGGATTTCATGTATAAAGAATTGTTAACAACATATATATATATATATATTTTATTTTATGTTATGGTTTCTACTTTTATTCAGTTATGCTTGTCTATTAAATTATTTATGTCGCACCTTTTCTTACGATATCTCTCTCCTCTCAATATCGTCCTTTCTAGGTCATATTGGGTTTCCTTTTCATTTTATGTTACTTCACACCCACTTTGTTCTCGCATGGTTTTCTCTATACCCCGCTGGGACGGTAGGTATCAGCTTCTCCAACACCCTTTTCTCTTATGTTAAATATAATTTCCCTTCCATTCAATTTCAAATGCTATCCATTGTAAGTCCAGTTTCATTGTGTAAAGTGTTCTATTGTCATAAGTTAATTAGATATTGTTCCTTTGTTTTTATCGTTATATATGCGCTGTATGTACCTGGAATGTTATAACTGATGAAGGCTTGTGCCGAAACGTTTTAAAAGTTGGAATTTTTTCTTGAGGGTCTATATATATATATATATATATATATATATATATATATATATATATATATATATATATATATATATATATATATATATATATATAAATTTCAGTAGGTAACATACAACAGTAAACCTCTCTATATGAAGGTAGTTTACAGTTGGCTACTTGTGGTACAATACAACAATAATAGAAATAATCATTATAATAAAGTATATAACAATAAACTGATTGATCGATGATGAACTGATCAATTAATTAGCTGAAGTAGTAATTAATCAATTGCAAGGCTGAGATTGGTGGACTGAGGGCAAATTGTACTGGATCTTGTCATTTGGCTCGGTTGGTAGAGCACTTGACGTACACAACCAGATGTTGCAAATTTGAGCCCAGCTCTGGTCAGTAGTTTTCTCGCACCTTCACTTTCATCTCTCATAAAATCCTGTAGTGTAGTATCTGTGCAATATTTTAGACATCCGCCTATATTGTTCATATAAAGAAGGAATACCAAAGGATCTAATAATGATCATTGGGAAACTCTTGTATAGATTGGATAAAGGTTTGAAACAGTCCCATTTATTTCGAAAGGCTGCTTTTGCTAAAAGAATCAACTGAATAAACAGCAAAGCCAATGAAAATTAAAGCACAAAATTCAGTCGTTTGGGCGTCTATTGCAGGCAACACCATTCATTCATTCATTTCAAATATCTTCGGAGGGTGGCCCTTCCGCGGTGCTGGTCTACAAGGGGCTCTCTATAACATAAATTAGAAAATAAACATATGAAATTTAAAACCAAATAAAGTAAACCTAGAACGATTGTTAAACATTATCTAAAATCAAACTCAACGCTAAACTTTCCAAAATACCAAAAAGCCCCTAGAAACCAAAATAGATATTGACGATACACGAAAATTCATACAAAAAAATGCGTGTGAAAAAAGCTACATGCTATATGTTATATACACTGTTTAAAGCTAGACGTCAGCATGCCTCAAGCAAAGATGCCATTCCAGGTCTTACCACCTCTGAAAGTGTAGCATATAGGTGTTACATGTCTTAAGGCCGGGTTACCCGTAAGAATATTCAACAAGGATAATGCTATTTTAGTCCGAAGGAATTTATTCTTCAATTATTCTTCCGTGTATCCAGTTCAAGAATATGTTAAAGAATATTCTTATCATGTCTCCAGACTATTTTCTAAATATTCTTGTCAGTATGAATTAATTCAAACCAGTTTGATTTAAATCGCGAATTGAAGAATATTAAAACAATAGACTGAAGTGTCAACGCCTGTGTCATGACGTTTTTGACTTTGTGATCATCGGATTAGTGAGAGAAAATGGAGAAAAGAAAGGAATTTACTCGAGGGCTTTCTAGAAGACATTTACAGGAAAGACAAGCTGTAAGTACACCTCCTCCAGGAGCAGCAAGTTGCGTGGAAGAGTAAAGCCTGGTTTCCATATGATCGCTAGGATCGCTATCGACGCAACGATCGCACAAATTTATGACCAGCTTCTCACAGCGATCCTTGCGTCATTCGGTTTCCATATGATCGCAGGGATCGCACAAAATTGAAACCAATATGCAACAGCGATCCTTTTGTCATGCGGTTTTACTAGCCACTGTGCACTGTGAGCGCACACTTTAAATATTGGCGCCAAATAGCAAAATTATCAAAATGGTGGATGAATACGAGGAAGATATTGAATGATTTTTGCTACAAGCTAATTGCTTTGTATTACTGTAATTGCTTAAGAAAGTAAAAGACCATCAAAACAAGAGGAAGCATAGATTCTGGGTAAGACAGTTTTTGCAAAAAAGAACAGATTTGGGTACATTTCATACGCAGATATTTCCAAACGTATGATAAAACCTTATTTAACAGTTACATTCTGGAATTGCGTTAAATCTCAGATCACTAGGGTTTTCACACAGATCAGTGGTTTTTCCCAGGAGCTTGAATTGAATACTAATAATTTTGATTCCCATGCTGGTGAATAGAAAGAGGCTTATCACTTGAGAGGGATGTCTCGATCGCCGGAATTCGTCACATTAGGTTTCCATTAAAAAATCTGTCGACGCAAGGATCGCTGCGATCGCTGAGATAGAACATTTTCTATCTCGATCGCTGGGATCGCTGTTGACGCAAGGATCGCTGGCAAGTGTGAATGGGCAGTTTCCATTAAGACGCAAGGATCGCTGGTCACAAAATTGTGCGATCCTTGCGTCGCCAGCGATCCTAGCGATCATATGGAAACCAGGCTTAAGTGTTGGCTATCACGTGGTTTTACCAGGGCCGCATATGAGCTGCCATACTGAAGGGGGTGCCTAGGACACAGATTTGCTTACAAAAGAAGGAATTTCGTAAATACAAAACACTAAATTCTTCTATATGAAAAAACTACCAGATTTGGAAGCGAGTATGTTTCCTCATCCGATTCCGTTGCCTGGCCTAGTGCAAAATTGAGTTGTTTTCATAGCAATTATGAATGTGCCCATCATGACATTCTTCAATTATTCTTGCGTGTAAGCGCTGGAAGAATATTCCAAAATTAGTAGAGCACATTTTATTCTTTCTTGAGAAGAATATTAAGACAATAGTATGGTGGCGTGATAGAAATATTCTTTGACAAATTCTTCAGCGGGATACATGGAAGAATAATAGAAGAATAAATTACTTGGGACTAAAATAGCATTATTCTTGTTGAATATTCTTTAAGTGTAACCCGGCCTTTAGGTTAATCTGTGTTGTATGTCGTGTCGCTTTGTCCCTGTCAACGTGTATTGTGTTTTGACGCAACGAATGTTATATAATGCTTACGATTAAACTATGTGTGTATTAGTATTTGATTGAGTTAGTTAGTTAGTTACTTCAGTACTTGCCGTTACATCAACTGCAGTTTCTCTGTGTTGTTTCTAACTTAGGCCTAGGGCTAAGGCCTAGGCTTGAAGGTTTGAAGGTTCGAGCAATGAAGGTTTGCCGGCCACCGAAGAGACCCGTTCATGCTACAAAAGAGAAACATTCTGAGCCAAATTTCGAGATATTTTTGGTAGCCACAAATCCGTTGGTGCGTCTCTTAAGCACTTTGAGGTTAGCTGGTGGAAAGGAACTTATAGTGAAAAGATTCCAAATATACTGAGGGACCAGTTCATGGATGAATTTAAAAGCCATCATCGGTAATTAGCTGATCTATGGTTTTCGAGTCAATTTCTTTAATATGTGGCTAGCAAGGGGTGTCAAAACTAACACAAGTTACAGTTCGGACAGCAGGATTCTGCAACTTCTGCAACTGAATAATCTCAGTGACACCAGAAAACCCCTAAACTAAACAATGGTAGCGAAAGTGTGGTTCAATGATCCCTGTGTACAAGGTCCTAAGAGCCTCTCCTGGAAGGAAGGACTTAGCATGCTTTAAAATCTATTGCTTTTGAAACCTTGGACGAAGTTGCCTTACTATGATCCTTCCAATCTACGGAATTGTCTATCTGAATGCCGTGATATTTAGCCTTTTGGGCATCCTTAAATTCATCTTCCCGAATTTTTAACCTTAAAAGATTCATTCCTCCTATTTAGGGCTTTTAGGTTAGGTTTCTACGAAAAAAGGCATGGTGTGAATTTTCATGACATAGAGTGAGAGCCTGTTCCCTTTGTTCCCCAAGGCTCATGCTTGGGACCATTGCTTTTTATCATATATTTGAATGACTTTGGGCACTGTCTTGAACACTCAAGAGCCAACATATATGCAAACGATACTGAGATAACAATGTCCTCAAACAACTAAGCAGAGCTCATAGAGACAGGACAAGCTGAGTTATTAAATATTGCAGAATGGATGAGCTTTAACAAACTCAGTCTCAATCCCACAAAAACGGAATAAATGATAATAGATCATCATCTCAGAAAGAAAAAAGGAGAATCGTTATAGCAATTATTCATGAACCGAGAAAAAAATTAAACGGGTTGCTAGTATGAATCAGTTAAGAAAGAGGTTGCTGGGGGAGGGGGGAATTCAAGTGTACAAAGCCCTCGCTGAGAGTCATCTTCGTTCGTTATGCTGACGTAGTCCGCGGGAGCTCATCGAACACCAAAATATCAGCCTTTCAGAGACTGCAAAATCTTGCATTCGACATTATTTGAAGCATTAAACATAAAGGAATCTTTGATTCGACTAACATTTAGCATCGATCAGATGTTCAATTTGACAGGTCGGCTCTGATGTTCAAAATGATTAGCAAGATATGTCCTGAGGGTCTGCACGATAAATTTGGTGAAAGACCCACAATAAGCAAGCATGGTACATGAAACAAGACCGATCTCCAAATCCCAAGGCTACATCTAGACTTCAGTAGAAAAAGTTTTAATTACACTGGTCTAAAAACCTGGAATTCCATCCCAACACATATAAGAGAGCCCAATACACTAACCCAGTTTAAGAATGGGCTAAAAAATCATTTTTTAAGACGAAGAAAACAAACTATAATAAAACTAGCTTGCGCACAAATCCATAGAAAAACAATACTGGTTTTTATATCTGTTTATTTAACATATTCAATATATTTAAAATTAGGACCCTTATTTGTAATTAGGACATTTGTATTTCTACTGAATGGATGTCGTGATTAAAAAATAAATAATAATAAAATAAAGCCAGTTTTCAACATGTGCAGGGTCTTCGTTGATGGCTTCATTTAGCGGAGATATATCGCTAGACTTGTGGTAGAGGTATGTGCCGTCAGCAAATATGGACAACTTTAAATTTTGGACAGCTCTTGGTAGATAATTGATGTAAATGAGAAATAAAAGAGGTCCAAGACATGAGCCCTGAGGTGCATCAATCTTCATTTAATGGGTTGCTGAGTAAACACCATTAAACCTAGTAAATTGCTTCCAGTTGGAGAGATAGGATCTAAACCACGGTGATTCACGATCTTGGATACTTAGTACAGCAGCTTTTGGCAAAGGATTTCATGGTCGACAGTGTCGAAAGTCTTCTTCACGTCAATAAAGACTACCCTTATTAACTTCCATAGATCCACCGCATGTTAACAGTCATCAGTGCTTTTGGCTAAACTCGTCACGGTAGAATGAATGCGCAAAAACTCTGATTGTTCTAGGAAAAATAGGTTCAAAGACCTTGAGCCAATCAACGTAGCAAGATTTCATCTTTTGTTCAATAGCTCATTGATAGTTTTCCAAGACTATTTCACGTTTCCCTTGCATTCAAAGATTTTTTTGCAGAGGAACACTGTCCATTAAAGCTAGGTATTTAAAGAACTGACCCTATTTCGTGCCTGCCTACATACATCCATGGAAATTCTTATACTTTTAAGTGCAGCTGTTTTTAGTCTACCCTTTGTACTCATTAGACGCTTAAAGTCTTTACCAATCCATGGGCAATATCTCTCAGGAACGCAATTTTTATTTAAGAGTGCCTGTCTTTCTGCGATAAAAGACAACAGAGACCCATCATTGACAAGTATGTTTGTATCATCAGTTTGCTGGAAGAACTGACCGGAACATACTGCATGCCAGAAAAAATGTTTCATACTCTGAGTTTCTATCTTTCGTGATCTTTTTCAACTGCACCATTAAATTTTCGAATACAGTAGACCATACAATGCATTGCAATGGTCACTCAGAGAAACCACATGGACAAACGCTTTTATAATATTTCTAGCAAATGTCGTGCCAATATGATAAATGATTGTTGCCGTTTCAAGGGTGACTCCTATCGGTTGCTCAACAAGCTACACAAGATTAAATATCCCATAGACATTTGTCATATGTTTAACATTGTTGTCTATTAGCTGATCACTATCTGTCCTGTTAAGATCAGTGATGTCAAGGCTTGTTGAGGAATCGACCAGAGTCACTCTTGAAACGGCGACAATCATTGATCATATTGCCACGACATGTGCTAGAAACATTATAACCATGATGTCAAGACTCTACACTCTATTGACAGATTAGAAAATTGAATTTAATGTCCTTTCCTACACTTGAGTTTAGACAAGTTTCAGTACTTTGAGAATGCTTGCAGAACGCTCTAAACTTTAATTATAGCGCGCTAAAAATTCCAACGTTTAGTAAAGAGATCTTTGCAGACTTACTATTGCTAAGTAATTTCCATTTTGGTCAAAAAAAGCATCGAGAGAAAGTCCCTTGCTAACAGTTGATAAGCATGCAAGAGCAATTGCCTTTCTCATTCAACATTATCCAATTTGCTAATCAGTAGCTGCAGCAATGGCCTCACCAAATGATTCTTCTACTACCAACGTTCTGAAAGAAGTTTTACGATGGTCTCCCTCTGTTTTATTCTTTTTATCAAACTTTTGGACATTTCTGACTACTGCTTCTGCGAACCTTACAAGAGTTACAGAACATGACGAAACGTATCTGCCTTTTGATTTCTCTACATTATGTTATTTCCTGTAGGATTCCAAATAGGTCTCATTTAAATTGTCAATTTAGAGAGTGGCGCTTTCTTTTCTCAATGAGGCTGCGAACTGAATTGAACAAATTCATGGTGAAAATTGATTGAAGCAACCACCGTATATGGTCATCATTCTCTTACAGATGGTCTTCAAACTGTGCCGCATCGTAGCGAAATGGCTAGCGTTGTTTGGATAAAATGGATAATGTATTGCTGTGGTTAAAGTTACAGTAAGCAGAACATAGTTCCCTTGAATACACTCTCATTGTTATCAGCTGCTTAATTTACACTCTCCTTCAACAGGAAATATTCGCAAGCACTTCAGAATTGAAGGAAGACCATTTTATAAGAAGTCATCTAATCAATGATATCATTGTCATTTCACAAAGTAGGACATAAAACAGCAAAGTTCTAAACTAAATAAAAAGTAGTGCTATAGCATTTTGAAACGAAGTTATGGCACAAAGTGAACAGAAACAATCAAAAGTTAAAAAGACGTCATTTGATACATACGACTTCAATCTCATGATCGAGTCTTTCGCAGATTTCTGATGCAAGCTGCTGTAGCCAATACATCACCTAGCAATAAAAATATTAAACAACTGTCCATCTACAATGAAAACTGTGCACGTATTATCAAAAATCATGCAGAGACTAGGAAATATTCTAAGGCTAGAATTTCTGCGATAAATATGCAGTCTATTCACTCAGAAGTAACTTTTAGAAAAATTCCCCCGTGTTCCCTTTCTAATTGAAATTAGTCAAAAACTTACTTTTGAGATTTTATCCAGCTTGTCTGGGCCCCTGAAATTCTTGCAACAGCCAACAGATTTTGGCAACTGACGAATTCGTATTGGCTCATTATCAATGCCTTGGCCAATAGAATAGATCCATTCACTGTGAAATTGAAAAATATAAACCTAACATAACTTCACTTGCGAGCAATTGCAACAAGCATGCGACAAAAGTATAGTGATTTGTTGTCTCTGCTCTACAATCAGAGTGCATCTGGTTGGATCTCACTACTTACGACTCCTCAAGCAATAATAATTATAATATAATAATTTCAGTTGTTTAAGGAGGGTATCCCATTCAGCAAGCTGATTTTCAAGGGGCCTTCCATTTAAACAGCGAATATAAATATACAAAATCAGTAAAAGTCTAGAATGAATTAAAAAACTGCAATTCATCATTATGTATATACAATCGTTAAAATAATAGTAATAAATAGCAAGGGATATCAAAGTATGAAAAAGTAAGAACTTAGCAAGATTTCTACATTAAGAGCAGAGTTTAAATTGCATCAGAGACGATGTCTGCTTCGCCTTAGTTGGCAGATTATTCCAAGCTTTGAAATCCCTGTATGAAACCCCTTCTGCCCATTTAATGTAATTTTCATAGGAATTCTAAGATTGATAGATGTTTCTCTAAGAATTCGAGAGGTGCTATGGGAATTTTTAACAAAGAGGTTAGAGAGGTAACCTGTAGCAAGACCATTATTTGACTTAAATACCATAGAGTTTGTATTGAAATCGATGATCTCTTGGACAGACTTAAGTCCAAGACTAAGAAGAAGGGGTTTATAAGGAGTATCAAACTGGCTACTGGTTATTATCCGAGCAGCTCTGTCTGTTCTGCAATTTTTGAAGCCTATTAATTTCAGTCTTACCACAGTACCCCCATACCGAGGAGCAGTAATCTTGGTTCTGAAAAGAAATAAGCTAAGAAACACACTAACAAGATGCAGGGATAGGTAATCAGCAGGAAAGGAGAAATCTGCAAATATGTTTACACTGTCAGATTGCAAGTCCTGTGAATATTCTCCTTTCATTGTTTAGCTACTAATATGATGGCTCGAAGTTTGCCGTGATAGTTGCTATGATAATGTATAATCGAGCTAATCTTAAGTTTGACACAAATGAATGTAATGTATCAATCTTACTTTGCTGATTAAATGAATCATCATAATTATCATGTCGAAAATATTTCACTTCCCCATTGTAATAGTACACTACAAATGGCGACAACCTGAGGCCGCGATAGCGGGCGTGTATGACGATGCAATAATAACCTTTCGTAAGAAGGAGGCTCGGTCGCTATTCTAACTAAAAAATCCAAATAAACTTTTTTTTTCTTTCAAAAATTCAGTTCTAATGTACAAAATATAACAATCAAATATATTAAAATGCAGGGAGTGCAAAAATACACTGCAACCTTGCAACTATTACAAATACTGGTACTATACCTACTACAGAAAACACAGAAATTGCGTGAAAAACTATAGAAAAAAAGAAGTACAGCGTCACAAAGACAACTCCATGAAGCGAACCTTAGAGGGCAACCTTGAAAGAATCAAGAGAAAATCGCAAGTGATAAGTTCAAAGGAGATGAAAGACAGTAAAAGAACCAAAGAAAGAAAGAAAGAAAGAAAGAAAGAAAGAAAGAAAGAAAGAAAAAAGCAAAGAACGATAGTGATCAACAAAGTGTCCTTATTAATAACAATACTTGTAGTTTTACCCTGTATAAATATTACTTATTATTATTCTTATTATTACTATTATTTGAGGAGAGATCACTGTGCCTACATGTTTTAACTTAAGATTGCATCGGTTAAATCATAGCATTCAGTTGCGCGTATACACATATTCATGTAGCCTCAAGGATCATAGCATTTGACGTAAGTGAGAATCTTTCATTACTGAAAAAATGACTTTTAACTAGAGCTTGATTGGAAACATTTTATAAGCCTTGACGTTGTACTATACTGTTAGCAGTATTGAGGAGACCCATACTTTGCGCATCGTAGCTATGACAGAGCAACAAAGCATCTTCGGTATCTTCGATTCCATCGTTGATAGGGCACTTTGGATTTACAGCGGTTTTCAAATTGTGTTTAAATTTGCCGAAATTTTATGGCTAGACCTTTCGGGTCGTGGATGCTGTAGATTGGTTGGGGAAGGAAACATACCAGTGAAGACACCTTTTTGGAGTGCCAAGAGTGGGCGAATGTCTTAACTCTGAGTAAAGTTTATTCCGTTGCGAAAGATAGCTTCATACAATAAACACTACAATGAATCAACTTCATGCAATGAAATGTAAAAGGTGGCTGTAAAATATGCGGCTAAAAGAACGGACTAAGAACAAAGTTGGAAATTTATCAAGGTTCAACGAGAAATCTGTATTCTAGTAATTTCAAGCATACGTTAAAACGACAGAGAAATGAAATACTCAAAGACGAAAACAGGCTTGTAGGATATTTGCAAAGCCAAATGGCTGCCTTGATTTCTAAAATTGGCTAGAGGTGTGGAGGAAGCATATGGATTGAGCTCATAACAGCAAATGCTAAGTTGATGCACAAATGTCTAAGGATGTTTGCCTAAATGTTTAGAAATCAGGTAAAGCTAGACATCGAGCCATCAGTTCCATAGGGCTAAATGTTTAATCGCTTAATAATAATATATGGTAACTCTAATATACAACAGAAGAATTAGCTCACCCAGTCTTGTCACCAAAACATTTCCTCAGCTGGGTTATTGGTAATGAAGCTAACTCTTTCATATTTTCTATATTGAAAGATTCTTGTAATGTTTGCCCTAATTTGCCACCAAGATGACGCCTTCAAACAAAAATTTCCTGTCAATATAGTAGAGATACTACGAATGAGAAGACAAAAGATGTTGAAACAGTCTCCAACTGACGTATTTGACAATTTAGAGAAGAGTTTCAACAACAAGTACATGTTGGATCTTTACAAAATGAAAAAGGTTGATATTTATTTCCTTAAAAATTTCTTGGCTATTGAAGCTATCTGAGTGTATATATATATGTATGTATATATCATTAGTACTGATGAAGATTTTAATCGAAACGTTTACTCAAAGATAAGTGTATTTTTGGTTTATTCTTTTTATGCAATTTATAAACAGAAAACAAACATGCGGAGAAACCAAAAGCTCTAATGCTTACACTTTGCTTATTTTCACTTCCTCGTACAACTTTGGAATATCTTCAGTGAAAATAATAGTTTGCTGTTTAGGTTTATGCATACCACCAACGAGTTTTGCAAGCATCTAAGGTAAAGAATAAAAATAAGAGAAAATAAACGACCAATCACAGCTTTGCTCCATGGTAATACATTTAGAGCGCTTAATCTAACACCATCTACGAGCAGTGTCTTATTTTACAACGTAATACAGGGGAATGGAGAAAGTCTCTACAAAATGAAAATTGCCATAGGTCTATCCGTGAGTATAAAGGTTTTTGCTGCAAGGGAGAGACTAAGTCTGTTTGCAACAATCACTGTATGTGGTGGATTAGAATATTCTACTACAAGAATTTTAACGAGATTGAGTATTCCCTCGGTGTTAAAAAATCTAGTTAGAAGGAAGATGCAGGTAGAGACGTCCAAATTAGACGCACTATTTACCATCGCTAGTTTCGTTGCTTTTTGCCATAACAAAGAAATAACACAATAACAAATGATCCTTAGTCATAGATCAGTCACAGCAGAGAAGCCAAAATTCAAAACTATATTCCATCAGTTCAAGAGCTAAAAATTCTTATCTCCCTTATAACGGCAGGCCTATTCCTCTAAAAACAGCTCACATTTTAACGACGACGTAAAACCACTCTTTCCAGTTGTGGTTGAGAATAGAGTTGGATAGATGCAACTAAAGTAATTTTCGTGAATGGGAAATATACTAAATGAGGAATTAACAAAATATTTGCAACATTCCATTCTCCTTACTGTCAAACTCATTTTATGAGGTTAAGTTGGACTACCATCCATCTTCACATTAGAACAGGCTCTCTAAATCAACAGAGAATCATTTGAAAAGATTGGATCAACTAAAACACGCCTAAGACAACGAGAGGGCTCACATGGCGATTCGCATAGGAATAGAAATCAGCCGAAAAGACATTTAGCTGCCAAAGGGCATAGACAAATTACCGCCGGATTTGAAGAACGAGAAGTCAATTTAGCGATTTATGCGAGTTGCTGGTAACGAGCATGCCTGGTTTACATCATATCTCCAAGACAGAAGGCAGTTAAGTAAGGTCAATGGCGTTTCTTCACGAATAGAAAAAAAATACACTGTGGTGTACCTCAGGGATCTTGTCTTGGACCCCTTCTCTTTATAGTCTATATCAATGATCTTCTATTTTGTCTGGAAAGGTGCCAGGTGACCATGTACACTGATGATACCAGCATCTCCTTTACTGCAAGAAGTGTCAATGATCTGAATTTGACGATGAACAAAGAACTTGATTCTTTAGGGAAATGGCTCCAAGGCAATAAACTGTCACTAAATGTCCTGAAGACACAAGCGATGGTTATTGGATCACGACCCAACCTTGAGAAGATGTCGACAAAGCTAGTGGAACCTCCCTCTTTTTCTATTGGTTGCTTGGAAGTCGAAATGGTAGATAACGTCAAATATTTAGGTGTACAGATTGATAGGCATCTGTCTTGGGACGAACATATCCATTTTGTACGATCTAAGGTCTCTCGTGCAATTGGATTCATTAAATATGCCAAGAAGGTACTGCTGCAGGACGCTCTCTGTAAAATGTATCGTGGTATCGTTGAACCGCACCTCCACTACTGCTGTTCAGTCTGGGGGGGGCATGTGGGGGACTAGGTTGCAGGTGCTGCAAAAACTTCAAAACCGTGCAGCTAGAATTGTGACCAACAGCAGCTATGATTCTTCCGCTAGTGCCTTAATAAGAACTCTAAATTGGCCTACGGTATCGGATAGGATACAAGTCGAAACAGCCTGCATGGTCTATAAATCAATAAATAAGCTTGCTCCAGACTATCTGTCACAAATTTTTACGAAAAAGTCGGCATGTAGTAGGGAAAATTTGAGAAACACGGCAACTGATCTCCAAATCCCTCTAGTGAAAACGTGCAGTGGTCAACGAACTTTCTCATATCCTGGTGCTCGAGTCTGGAACCACTTAGATTTGGAAGTCAAACATACGTCCTCTTTCAAAGCGTTTAAAGACGCTGTAAATAAATGATATATTTTGCTATTTCTTTTCCTTTATTCATTTATGTATTATTGGAATTAGGGTAAGGTTTTTAAAGGATAGAAAATTTTTCTTAGTTTTTAAGCACGGCCCCCTGTAAAGCAATCTTCTTCGATTGATGGGGCAACCGTGGGTAAATAATTCAAAATGAAATGAAAATGAATGAATGAAAAACGATTCAGAATGAAATACAAAGACATTATAAATTCAGCAGCAAGGGGGAACATGTTGAGCAAATCAGATCAATTGTCTACATCATCAGTTACCAATAAAAACACGAAAGAGACAATAGAAAATTAAGAGAAAATCAATCTTCGTCAGTATAGCGAGCAAAGACCGAATCGCAGGCCTTTTGCTGTGGAGAAAAACAACTCTCACAGGAAACTGGTGTTGCAAGTGGTATTCCACTTTTCCGGGGAGATTTCTACATTTTCAAGTAGTCGACAGATTTTCTCAAATCCTACAGCTTCGCTTCTCAAAATATTGTAGTGAACAGGAGATATCTTCTGCCTTAGTTGATGCAATTTACCATGTGTCTTCAGATCAAACTTTACTTTCAAAGAACTGCAGAGTGGGAAATTCCCATCCGCACTCCACTTAGTTATTTCAGTTTCTGCATACATCCACAACCTAATTTCTATTTGAAAGCTTCATTTGGCCGTTCTCTGTATGCACTGCTAGTCAATTTACATCCTAGATTGTCATATCTAGATTGTATATAGTGTTGTTACGTTATGTATATATTTGAGGCCTGATAACTCGTTTTCTTGTGTATGACCTACACACTGCATCACTGTGTACTCTTCATCAGAGACCTGTATTTTCATATAGTCTATTTACAAATGGCACTAGAGAACTTCACTATAGCTCGAAATAGCGGGAACATTTTGCAGACATACTGACAGCGTTTTTCGTCCGAAAATCATCAGAGTATGAAAAGTCGGATAACGACTGAAAGTTGAACCGAAATATATATCCAGATGTGGATAGATTCACGTGGCAAGATGAAAAATGGCGAGGCAACAAAAGGTGGAACGAATAAGAACACACAACCAACGTTACTTAACATTCTGTAATCAAAGATAAGAACAAAACTAGTATTCCAGCATATCATTCAAATGCATGGATCGAGAATATGCCTTGATCTCGGTGGGGTCTCCAAAAATCTCTGTGACGATGCCGAACACAGAGTAAGACAGCAGAATAAACAACTTGTCCGTTAAATACACTATATACACAATCACAATTTAAACTCTAACTTCTCAACAGTAACTTCCATGAACATCTCTGTAACACTCTCTTCGAAAACTTACTACTCCAAAACTAAATCACTCAAAACTACCATTCTCAATCACGCCACTCATTCCAGATCTCTACTATACCTCATACTCATTCATGCTCCTTCACATACTCAACTACTTTAAAAAATTTGACTCCCCTCCCCCTTGTAAACAAGTATGCGCTTTTTAGACTTTCCAACAGTCTGCAAATCTGCTTTTCACTGACCTGAATAAATGTGAAAAAGGATAAAAACTGATCAAAATCGGCGTTGTGTTCCCACAGAAATGGCGAAAAACGGATAGTTTTGAAAACGGATAAACCTAAAAGCGCATCATTTTAGCGCAAACACTCTTACCTGGATGTTTTAAAAAACGGCTGCAGCTGTATTGCCATAATCTGTGTTACTCCAATGAAAAATATCTGCTTCATTTTGCACACATGTGTCAATGGAAACAGGAAAAAAGTAACAAAAAGATTCTATCAAATGTTTCCACTAATCCACTACCAAAAATATAAATTTTTATTGATTTTCACATTTATCAAGGTCAGTGGAAACACAGCGTAAAATAAACAATAGTGTCAGTGTTTTCACGCAGTAACATGTTTGAATTAATATTACGTTAGTAGCAGGCCGGGCAAGAAAAACGCTTTCATTTGATTGGCCAATGTGAAAAACCTCCTCAGCTGCCCTAAAATCTGAATATAAAAATTCCAATGCCACTAGATTTTTGTGTTTCGATTTAATGTGCATCATCGCTATTATTGTCCGCAGCATTCAGATGAAATCATCTCTTCAATCGCAGCATTGCAACTTAACTGGGCTAGTATCTGCTGCATATTTGAAAAGCTTCTCTTGTTCATTTCCCCTCTATTGAAGGACAGTAAATAATATATGGGATGACACTGCATTCTTCTGTATTAGCTGATTCGACTTAGGTGAGCAACGATTCACTAATGACAGCTTCTCATTTCTGGTCGCTTGATAGTTGAACATTAGTGATGGAATATACGGTAGTGTTGAAATAAATACCACTGTTGACGGCTAGAAAACCACTTAAGTGTCTTTGATAGGTAAGAACAGAGTTGTGCTTTGCGAATATCTACATTTAACATTGCATACGTACATGTTTTCTGGATTCCCTACCCCCTCGTCTGCAAACAGTTGCACCTTTGTCGATGAATCCCATTCTTAAGTATGTACTGTGTGATTAACCCTAGCAACACATAGTTATTACTCCAACAAAAAAATATTCCTAAGACTTATGCTTATCAAGGTTGCTTCGAATGAAGCATATGAAGAGGTAAGTATGACGTAGAAGTTACACATGGTGAGAGGAGGAGACATATACCTTGTTATGTGCAATGCCTGCAGAGCACGTAAAACCAGTTTTCTCAAACACAGCTTCTCTCATTTCACTGGCTACAATGGCTCCAACGGCCAGATTCAAATTTGAATCTAGCCCCAACCGTTGAAGGACAAATGCATGTGACTGTGGCCGTATATTAACACTTTTCTCATCTGATGTTGGAATGTTTATGATATGAGTGGTTTCCAAGAGCTTTGATGCTATTTCGCTCAAATTATATTTGGTTCGATACCTGAAAGGTGGAGAATGCATAATTAAAGGATTGTTGGAAGTCAACAAAAATTAAAGTATATCGTAGCAGAAACTAGTTATGCAAAGGACAAAATCAGTAGCATGGCTGTGATGCCGCCAAATCGGCCTACTTGCAAAGGGCAGGCTCCATATTGAAGTTGTGAGAGGTGCATACTGCCAGCGAAATACAAGGCAGTATGAATAAGGCCTGGAGAACAAGCTGCCAGGTTCAAATACAGATGTACCCTAAAATTTATCCCAAGTTTAACATATGGCTATAATCACAAACCAGGCTGAACTTACCTCTAAAGAATGGCAAAATCTAATCTAGGGGGAGTTTATATAGTATGCACGCATAAACATTCGAATAATCTGACCCAACCCTATGTCTCGTACATAAATGCATAGTACCCCTTCTCCCTAATGGTTTTCAATGCGCTTGATGACTACAAGCTACCAAAAAGCCACCAAATTTTTGCTGATGGATGAGGACAGAGTAAGGTTTTGTGACTACAAACTTAATTAACATTGCTTACGCACATGGTGCCAGGGTACCCCTTCCCTCTTGTAAACAAACGAGCGCACTCAGCCCAACCCTAGATAAAGAATCTAACCCGGGCTACATTTATTTAAAAATAGAATTGCGACAGCACAATTAGGCATAGTGCACAACAACCATTGCGCTGACTCCATACAAAGTTTCAGTGATCGCATACAGCAAAAGCATTAGAACTTCACTAGAGCACGAAAAAGGGTGAACATTCTTTAAGCATGCCGAAAAGCTTTTTGCGTCCGACACTCGTCAGAGTAGGAAACGTCGGATAAAGACCAAAAGGTCAAATGAAACATATAGTCAGATGCGGAATACACGTGATATGATGAAAAATGCGTCTACTTTATTTGGCCCTGTCACCGGCCAATTAGCACATATTCACTATTGTTTACTTGAAGAGTCCACGTAAGAAAATAAACTCTTTTTTTACACAAGACTGGATTTTGAGTCTATATGTAAACTGATTCCAAAACACTCAAATGAAAGGACGATCTTGCTTGCCCTATTAACTGAAAATTATCGCCTGAATATGTTTTGGCGCATTCTGGAGTTGTAACAACAGAAGCGGATACAGGATAAACTCTGACTGTAGCTCAAAAATGTATAAATAGGTGTGGCCAATTAAATTTGGTGTGGTCAGTTCTCTAAAATGTAAAAGACATGCAATTATACAGCGAGCTATGAAATTAATACTACTATTAGCTGTGCTTGGATGAAAGGCAGATTTGAAAAACAGGTATATACTGATTTCGTAAATCAAAATGCTGAATACACTGTTTTCTTTGCATTGAATATTAGCATACTATCTTTGTTCAAGTACAATTGAAAGAGTAAAAATGCACAGATATGATGCATTTTGATATTTTCAGTATTCACTACAGCTTGTTTCTTTTTCATATAACTGAAATGAAAACAATTAAGCCAATAAATAAGTTTAAATCTCCTGTGACTGCCGTTGCAGGAAATGATATTTCGTGATCAGCTGTCATCTACCACAATCACTTACAGCAATTAACATAATACGATCTCTAACAAATCTAATGAAAAAACAAAATAACTAATGTCCTCCAGATGTCTCAGAAATGAGACCTGCTGCACTTTAAAGCACCTTAAAGCACCTTAAAGAGGCTACAGACGCACCAAGCAGAAGCATAATTTCCATTGGGAGGAATCGGCTGAATCAATAGATAAAATCACATGAAATAAATCATATGGATTTGCGCAACACCTTTCACATTGAATACATATGGGGTAGGATGAGATGCATAAATCCTGGCCATCTTGATAACTCAATACTTGTCAAATTTCTTTAATACACTGCAAAACTTTCATCACGAACTGGTGTCAAAGAGTAAATTTTATGTAAGCAAGTCTCATCACAAGACGTTCTACATCTTGGAAAGTAACAAAAAATTGATTCTACCTTCAAATGGATATCTTGCGCATTGCATTGCCAAAAAGAAATGGCTTCTTTATATTCACGGGATACAGGTCAAGCAAGTTTGGTTCCTCGGATATAGGTGTGATATCCGTAATCAGGTACTCAAGTACTATCCAATCATGACCTAGGATTTGTTCACATGACTTAATACGGCCAATGAAAGCAAGGTATGTTTTATTAGATGAGTACATAGCGTGCTCTTAATACCTAAGTTTGAGATTCGTTCAAGTTACTCAATCACCGTCCATCAAATACGTTAGGCCACTCAAGTCTTTTCTTCAAGTAGAGGAAAGCAGGATTCAAGTTCATTATGGGCCATTGTAGCTTTAATTTGCAACTTAGCACACCAAAAATCTGTTTGAAAGTCCTTCCCTCCCATCCCTTAAGTTAGCCGTCTTACACGGTGCTTCTCGGAGCTTTTCGTATTTACCAAGTTGTATTATTTCTCGTTATATGTCTCGTTATGTAGTTTTGTATCGTTACTAGATTATGAAGTTGCTATGTCAGCGTTGCGTATACCAATATCCTAAATTATGCATAAAAGTGAAAAAAGCAACAAAATTGAAATGATCCTTGTTGGCAGCGGGGCCCGTGGCTCTTCCCTATAACACGTACAAAACTTTTCTTATCATCCCACTCATGGGAGAACCGTCCGCCCAGGAAATGGTCTGCTCCTGTCTTATTAGTTTTCTATGCATCTTTATACACTTTTCTAGTCCTTTCATCCCCCTCGAGGTCAGCGTGACCTCAGCGCCACGATGGGAGGCCCTTTCATCCCTCCCTAGTGCGAGGCCAAAACAAGACAAAAATAAAGGCGGTATACCTTTTTCTGTTATTTTGACACATCAGTCTCCTCAAACAGGGGTCCTATCAGCCTCCTCGTGTTCGGTGCCACCGTAATGCCATGATGGGAAGCCCTTTCATCCCTCCCTAGCGCGAGGTTAAAATAAGATAAAATGCAGGCGGTCTACTCTTTCTGTTATTTTCTCCCACCTTTCTGCTCAAAGAAGGGCCCTATCATCCCCCTCGAGATCAGCGTGACCTCAGCGCCACGATGGGAGGCCCTTTCACCCCTCCCTAGTGCGAGGCCAAAACAAGACAAAAATAAAGGCGGTATACCTTTTTCTGTTATTTTGACACACCAGTCTCCTCAAACAGGGGTCCTATCAGCCTCCTCGTGTTCGGTGCCACCTTAATGCCATGATGGGAAGCCCTTTCATCCCTCCCTAGCGCGAGGTTAAAATAAGATAAAATGCAGGCGGTCTACTCTTTCTGTTATTTTCTCCCACCTTTCTGCTCAGAGAGGGGCCCTATCATCCCCATCGAGATCTGTGTCACCTCAATGCCATGATGGGAGGCCCTTTCATCCCTCCCTAGCGCGAGGTAAAATAAAACAAAATTAAAGGTGGTTTTCTCTTTATATCATTTGATACAACTTTCTCACCAACGAGGGGCCCTATCATCCCCCTCAGGAGAGAGGTATCAACTCCATGCTATGATGGGAGGCCCTTTCATCCCTCCCTAGAGCCAGGTCATAGCAAAACCACAAGCCGGTATACTCTTTCAGTCATTTTGAAGCACCATCCTCACGATAAAGTGGCCCTATCGTCCTCCTCAAGAGATAAGTGGTTCTTCGCCAATGCGGGATGCCATGTCATCCCTCTCAGGCGTACCGCTCAATCACAAAAACGACAGAGAAAATGGTATACACATGGGAAAACGAAAACAGACAATTGTGACACTCTTACATGCAGAATAAATTTTACGTAAACAAATCCAATCTGCAGGCTCAGCAAGTGTTCTCTGGGCCCTTGGTTCACACTTTTTCTATAGACTCAGCCAATGGGGTTTTTGGTTAACATTCCCCCAATATGGGGTATTTTCCGGAGTACTTGTTGCCACGAGTCATTTCCTTTTCCTCCCACACAATATGGTGGTTTTTATCTGTTTGCTCTTGAGAACACCAGACGTTCGAGTGACTTAGTTTGATAGCGGAAAAATAGATTCATGCAAATTAAACTTGGTTTTGGTGCTTTCATGTGCACAGTTAGTTTTCTGGTAAACAAGCAAAATATTAAGTATTATAGCAGATGCGGCATACAGCTTGCAGAACAATAGCAAAAACATACTGAAGACCATTCTTGTGATTAAATACGATGCCAGCAAAAAAAATTTGTGAATATGAGTATTGGTATTGGTTATAGTCAATTCTTCATGGAATTAAAGATGGTCCAATATTATCCATTTGCAACCATAATGCTCGGAACACTCAATTTTCATATTTGTATACAACATCAGTCGTCGTTCAGAATCATATTCTCAGTCACTATCCAAAGAGAGAATTTCCTCGCACTTTTCATAACAGAGGCAGAACTAGGGGCTTTTCGTATACTTTAGAATTCATGCGCAAGTCATGAATTGGAGTTAACCGATATTTGAAGCGACGCCAAATACAAGCCCCGAGCCCGAGAAGATTAGATAATTGATCAAGTAGGGTGTGCATGGACGCACGGGATACAAGTCAAGCGAGTTTGGCTCCTCGGATGTAGGTGTGATATACGTAATAAGTTACTCAGATACTGTGCAATCATGACCTAGGATTTGTCCACATGACTTAGTACGGCCAATGAAAGCAATCTATATTTCATCAGATCAGTACATGTGCTCTTCATACCTAACTTTGAAATTGCTTCAAGTTGCTTAATCACCGTCCAACAAATACGTTAAGCCACTCAAGTCAATTCTTAAGTAGAGTAAAGCAGGTTTCAAGTTCATTATGGGCCACTGTAGCTTTTATTCACAACTTAGCACACCAAATCTTTTTGAAAGTCCCTCCCTCCTATCCTTAAGTTAGCCATCTTACACTGTGCTTCTCAGAGCTTTTTGTATTTATCAAATTGTATTACTTCTCGTTATAATTCTCGCTATGTAGTTCTATGCTACTAGATTATGACGTTGTTACGTTAGCGCTGCGCATACCAGCATCCTAATTTATGTAGAAATTGAAAAAAAGCAGCAACATTGAAATGACCCTCGTTGGCAGCGAGGCCCGTGACTCTTCCATATATCGCTTACAACACTTCCCTTATCATCCTAATCATGGGAGAACCGTCCGCCCAGGACATGGTCTGCGCGTGTCCCATTAGTTTTTATGCACTTTTCTACACCTTTCTTGCCAAAGAAGAGTCCTATCCCCCGTGAGATCGGTATCACCTCAGGGCTATGATGGGAAGCCCCTTTTCATCCCTCCCTAGTGAGAAGTCCAGACAAGGCAGAATGAAGGCAGTCTAATTTTCTGTTATTTTAGAAACACCAATCTCCTCAAAGAGGGGCACTTTCAGCCCCCTCGAGATCGGTGTCACCTCAATGCCATGATGGGAGGCCCTTTCATCCCTCCCTAGCGAGAGGTCGAAACAAAACAAAATTAAAGTCGGTCTTCTCTTTATGTCTTTTGATACACCTTTCTCACCAAAGAGGGGCCCTATCATCCCCCCCTAGAGAGAGAGGTATCACTTCAATGTCATGACGGGAGTCCCCTTCCATCCCTCCCTCACGCAAGATCAAAGCAAAACCAACAGCTGGTCTACTCTTTCCGTCATTTTGACACACCTTCCTCACGAGAGATGAGCCCTATCATTCCCCTCAAGAGAGAGGTTGTTCCTCGCCAACGCGAGAGGCCCTGTCATCCCTTTCAGGCGTACCGCTCAATCACAAAAAAGACAGAGAAGATGGTATACCTATGGAAAAATGACAACAGACAATTGTGGCACTCTTATATGCAGGATAAATGTAACGTAAAGAAATCCGATCTACAGGCTCAGCAAGTGTTCTCTGGGCCCTTGGTTCACACTTTTTCCATAGACTCAGCCAGTGAAATTTTTCGTTAACCTTCCCCGCATATGGGGTATTTTCCTCATTCAACGTGTTTTTCAGGCTCTGGAGCCGTTGATACTCGTTTCCACGAATCATTTCCTTTTCTCCCACATAATACGGCTGCTTTTATTTGTTTGTTCTTGAGAACGCCAGACGTTCTACTGACTTAGTTAATGGCGGTAAAATAGATTAACTGTTAATTAAACTTACTAAAGACTACAACGGCGAAGGGAAGCTAATACCTCATGCAATCTGACTATATTGTAGTTCAGCGTTCATTTACCAAACTGAAACAAGATTTGCTGCTCATGAATGTTTGGATTCTGGCAACTGCAGACTCTGCACTGTCATCCTGTATGTTAAGTTCCGTCCGTCTTCCCTAGGAAATTGTGCATTTTTGTAAAAGGCCTTCTCTTTCTGCAGCTAATAGTACCTCGTCTTATATAAGAGTTTCACTCTTTCTAAGATAATTTTAGGAGTATCTGCCATTATCAAAAACACAATCATTACACTATCCTTCTCCCGACTGGCAGTTAGAATCGAGTTTCGTCGGTAGTCAATATTTTATACATGTCAAAGTTGGTTTATTTCTAGATCTTTAAGCAACAGTCAATTATGCTTGTGATTGGATTGCAACATTTGAGCATCAGTTAACCCCGGCCTTGATTGGCACGTTTGAACTGACTGCTCCTGCCACCAAAGCTTGTGTTGCGCTAAAGAGGAAATCTACGGACTAGTGCATTTGAGGCGATTCATCATGGTCACAGAGAACCATTGTTAGCGAAAGCTGATTCCTGGGCATTCCCTTCGAATTTACCTCAGAGTAGCGGGAGGCATACCGTATGGATACCGTTGTCCTTTCCTATTCTATGAATTGATAGCAGATTCCGTTTATATGTATTGAACAAATAATTTGCTATGTATCGCTTCGATGTAGCAGTTCGATGAAGGATTACTTTTTGAAACGTTTGTGTACACTTCCCTCTAAAATCTGAATGATGATAGAGCTATGTTCGCTACAGTCTGGATCCGCGCCTGAATAAATCGTTGTCCTATGGCTGAATCACAATTCATTTTAGGATTATTGTTTTTACACATACGAGGTGGCTGTTCTCTAACTATATTGCTTTTCTTCTTGATGCTCTTGGGAACATGTTGTTTTATTCTGTTCGCTAGTCTCTGCCTAGTGCGTCCTACGTACCAAGCTTTATATCGGCACGAAAATCCATAGGTTACACAACTTTTTTGTGTGTTAGGAACTCAGCCTTGCTTAGCAGATGGTAGCATGACCCTAGTATTGTAGACCACACGGGGCTTCACAGCCAAGAAACAAGATGTAGTGGTTCTATTAATTTGGTTTTCAAATTTTGATGAAGTATTTCCAATCCAGGGCAATTTTAGGTAAACCGGGCACTTTTCAAGAGCAAACTGTTTTTCTGATGAAATATTGTGTCCATCTCAGAGTCTAATTTAGTTTTAGAAAGCATAAGTGCCCTATGAACCAAAGTTTTGATAAGGCAAATTTTCGTGCCATTGGGCAGAAGGAATTCCAACGGATGCACTGACCAGGGAACGCTTGTTTCCTGTAAATGTTGGTGAGAGATACACTGAAACATCTAGAAAAATCATGGAGTTGTTTTGCTCCTCTACTGTGAATTCAGAGCCAAAGCCACTACATCGTGCATCTTTGCTGTGAAGCCCCGTGTGGTCTACAATGCTAGGGTCTTGCTACCATCTGCTAAGCAAGGCTGAGCGCCTACCACTTTAAACAGTTGTGAAGTCTATGGATTTTCGTGCCGATATAAATCTTGGTACGTAGGACGCACTAGGCAGAGACTAGCGAACAGAATAAAACAACATGTTCCCAAGAGCATCAAGAAGAAAAGCAATCTAGTTAGAGAACAGCTACCTCGTATGTGCAAAAGCAATAATCCTAAAATGAACTGTGATTCGGCTATAGGACATCTTATTGCAAATCCAGAATGCACCATAACATACACAGTAGATAATTTTCGGATCATTGGGCAAGGAAAATCGTCCTTTCATTTAAGTGTTCTGGAATCAGTTTACATAGAGACTCAAAAGTCAGTCTTGCGTAAACAACAAGAGTTCGTTTCTCACTTGGACTCTTCAAGTAAACAATAGTGAATATGTGTTAATTGGCCGGTCACAGGGCCAAACAGACGCAATATTCATCATATCACGTGTATTCCGCATCTGGCTACATGTTTCATTTCACCTTTTGCTCTTTATTCGACGTTTCCTACTCTGATGAGTGTCGAACGTAAGAAACTTTTCAGCATGTTTAAAGACTATTCACGCTTTTTCGTGCTCTAATGAAGTTCTGTAGTACCAACACACTTTTCAAGTATTTCGGCAAAAGCATCAGACTACTAATACTCAATAACTACGATTTTCTGGACTAATCAAACTAGACCAATACACTGCTCCATAAGAACATTGCGCAACTGCAAGACAAATGTTATCGGAACGTAGGTATCAGAAGTAAAAAGGATCTGATTAGAAAAGAATGGCATATCACACATTGATAATGATCTACTTGAAATTCCCGCAGATTTCAAAAATAGGAGTATATCAACAGTACTAAACATTGGCATTAAAGTTAGTATTTACTACGTCCTTTGATACACAACAACCTACAAGGTCTTGTTATGGAAAATCTTAGACACTAAAAGCTTTCAAATAACCTGCAGAATACCAGCTGAAAAAGTGAAGCAGATTCTAAATTTCTTTTCTCTTCTTTGCTAGAAGACATAAGCAGCCCCTGGCTAGAGTCATTCACCGAGAACTTTAGTACTTACTCAAAATTACGTGAATGCCTTAAGGTTCAAACAAATATAAATGACCCTAAAACCTATTTTATGCTGCCGATTTGGCTGGGATGGCTTGTGGATGTACAAGATGTTGTGAGGAATACAGCCACCATGCCAAATAATAACAGTCACCTGTGCGAATCAGATTGTCAAGTTTCTAGAGGCCTTTACGAGAAGTCTCATGGAGAAATTTTGATACAAATATCAGTATCCATGAGAATATCCTGAAAAATGTAATACTAACTTTAAGACAAAGCTATTTTTAATACTGGCCACTCACACTTAAAAATATGCTGAATTGCGCATAGTTTGTACGACATCGTAGTCAAAGATAACGCGTTGGGTATTCATACCACAACGAAATCAAATCGATATTCTATCAATGTCGTTATTGATATCATAACGCCATTCTGCAATTGTTCTAGTTCTTCACATATAATCTATTTGCAAGATGATTGTACTCTAATGTCTACAATAGCTAAAGAAGCAACTCCCAAGATGATTGAAATATTAGGAACCACGCTACTCTAATGATCTAAATAGAAAAAGTACCTGCAGATCAACGATCGTGGTAGAAAGTACCTGTAAGTAAAAGGAATCAAGCAATACTTTATTCTAACGTCACGATAGTCAGAGAAAAAGCAAATAAGAATGGATGTATCAATAGGCTTTCTTCTAACATTTGTCAGCTTTGCAGAAACTGCAGTAAAATGGAAACCGGATATGAAATCCTTTAGCCATTCCGTCAAGCAAGGAGGTTGTAATGCTAATCAAGAGATTTCACTATTTGAGTATACAGCGGGGCCTGGAGTTATCACTGAGCAATGGTTTACAGGAAAAGGATGCATAGATGAAACAACTATCGTTCGATATTATGTAGATGGGGATAAAACCCCAAGCATAGAGGCAAACCTGTACCTGGTTCATGGAATGACATTCCCAGCGAAAGGAAAAGAGATTAGATCCTATGAAAGTCAATCAAAAGGGGAATATGAAGAACCCAAAACAACCAACCAAAAGTTGATGTCGCTGAAGAAAGATCAGCTAGAAAAGAGTTTGATGAAAAATCAAACACTAAGCGATAAACACTCTAGGAGTTTAGACGATACCTTAGATGAAAATGAATTTCTGATAAAAAGCTTTAATCAAATGAAAACTCAATTTACAAACTCATGGAAGGAAAAAGGATCACGACGGACAGAAACATATTCGGGATCCGAAAATTATCGCAACCAAAAGGAAAACCCTCTTAGAAATCTTTTTACGAACACTGGAGATTGGAGTAGAGAGCAAAATTATGTTGCAAAGGGAGAGGTTAGTCCAGATGACAATCTTGTGCCAAATGATGACATAGATTCACAGGCTGACAGTAGAACTGAACCAAACACAGACGACCCTGATCCAGCGGTTCCGTGGGGTACACACCGAATGGGTCATTTGGCAAAAAATGGAGCTTTATATAATACAATACGAATACCATTTCAAAAATCAATATATGTAAGTTTGATTTCAACACGGCATGGTCATTACTGGTACAACATAAGAGGCGTAAAAAACTATCCAGTCATCATTGGTGATCTTGAGTTACCTCAAAATACGAGACTTAAAGTGTATAAGAAAGAAAACATTACAGTTATGCCATTTGAGTACATATTTCTTGCTAGCAGTTTCAATACATCAGGTCTTCTCTATCTTGTTACATTTAGTACGAAAAGCAAAAACTTCTTTCATCAAGAAGCATGTTTTAGAGCTATAGTAGACAATGATGAAAACATCCAGTACCTCTCATCTGGCACTGAAGATCTATTTTTATCTGCATACTACTATAATGCAGGAATATATCATACAGATCATGCAGGTTTGTCTTATAAAGATCCTGCTGGTGGAGTGACTGCATATAAGTTCTTTGAACATGATCCTGTACTGTTTAGTAATGCATTCAGCTTGGCATGGAGGTGTGGGGAACAAGCAGACAATAAGTGCTTTAAAATACATCAAAAGGATTGCAGTAGAAAATACGGAAAAAACGACTGCCTAACAAAGGATGACTATGATGCAATACAAGATTTCAATGATAGCAATAAGAAGCACACCAAACCAACCACTATTACGTCATACATTTGGATATATGAATGGTAATGAAACTTTGCTAATCATTGTATAGAATCTTGTGTAATTCGACTGGCTGCACTTATACAAGCACAGGACTTATTTAAAGCAATATTTAAACAATTGAAGTGTCTGTAAAATAATGTTTAGTGGTTGAATCTATTCAAATGTCTATAACATATGTAGATACTTAGCGGCTAGGCCAGGTAGATATTGGGGGTAACGTAGCAAGGTTTTATTTGAAAGCTCGGGTATATAGATAAAATTAACAACAAAAAATATACTTATAATATAAAGCAATAGAGGGCATCTGACATATAACAATATGCACGGAAGACAGGAGAACCCTAGTCATTAGCCCCTATCAATAATCTTTCTCAATACAGCCGTAAATTAGCTGCAGTTCATCGTTTTTTGCTAGTCACATCTTGAACTACGGCTTAAAATTTCCACCAGAATGATACTCACTACAAAGGAAGCAGTCCCCAATATTGAGACATGTTGTGAACTACAAGCTAGTCTTTGCAGTTCATGTTCAATGCACCTATTTACATGTCCTCTGTATCTGCAAACCAACAATCAAATGCCTTATAAAGCTAGTTACAGTGTACCGAGAGCCCACCGAGAGCAACTTAGGATTATGATATGTTATGGAGGTGTACTTTAGAGATCAACGTAGTAAACCCAGAGGTCCCAGGTCAGAATGTACAAAAGGAGTTTCTAATTTACAGGAGCTTCGGCATGGAATGATGTCCCAGAATAGTATAGAAACTTTAATCTGTATATCATAATACTGTAAATCCTCGAATTGACCCCCTCCCCCCTTGAGGAAGTTCTCATCGAATGAGCTCCTATGATAGAACCTGAATATGCAAATAAGCCCCTCATCGAGAAGGCCATTCTCTTGCAAAATGATTGCCACCTCGGGACTATTTTTGCGATACCTCTGGCAAGGAACTCTACAGAATCTGTGTTGGAAAGGTTTTCAACAACTCTTGCTTCGCGAAAAAAGCAACCCCCGCTCACTAATTTTTTGAAAAACCTAACCCAGGGCACCCTTATTCCTGAACCCCATTTATCACCTTGCAATCTACTTATTGCTACTACCCGCCGATCTGCATCAAAATGTCACCTGCAAAAAGGATGATTTGGTGTTCTGGATAAATCAGGAGAGTCATTGACGAAGATTAAGAATAAGCATGGTCCTAGCACTGATCCTTGATGAAGTCCTGTAACAGTGCAACATAGTGCAGAGATACAACCATCAGTACTGGTACCGTGAAAATAATTCCTGAGACACGATGTAAACCAATTCAGTGAGTAGTCATCAACCCCATAAACAACCAGTTACTCTGAGAAGCATGGAATTTCAATTGCATCGAATGCTAACATGGCATTCGGAGTTGACGAGGAGTTCTCCAAATAATGCTGTCTGGAGTGAACAAGGGAATTAAACTTTAGATACCAATACATCTAAGAGTGAACAGAACGTTCCGGTGCCTTGCTTCCACTATGCAACAGCGAAAATGACCTGTAGTTATCAAAATTCTGATTGCCACCACCGTTTGTGAAGAGTAGACTTGTGCTGACTTGTACTGATTGTTTGGGCACAGTGTTGAATAATAATTGATAAGTTAAGTATCTTTTGCAATACTGCGGCAACAACACCTGCTCCATCTCTTTTAAGTTTAGCAGATAACTTATCAAGACGTAGTGTCTTGCTTGCTGTCAAGTTGTACAAATTTTGTTTGATAAAGTCCACTGATACAGTTTTAATGGTGAAAGTGGAAATCGTACATGATGAAATACTAAAGGTCGTCGATTTACTGCAAGTCGGTGCCACTTTTTTACCAAATGTAGAAAAATGCTTGTTAAAGGTTTCTACACTTTTATTTTTAAGAGTATCATTGAAATAACTAGTAATAAGTTGCACTCCAATAATATTGGGTCATATGTCATTTGACATGATATCGCTAAATCATTTCTACACTCTGTTGATGTCTGCTTCAAACTCTACGGCTACGATTATTTTCTTTGGCAAAAAATATTGATAGGCTGAGCGCCATTCAACAACACCTATTTCATAATCTTGGAGATAAGAATGTAATTATCATTCCTATGTTTAAAAGCTATGTCCTGTAATATGCAGAATTATTTATTGTATGAACAAGCATAAAATGTGACGTTACACTCGCAGATTGCTATCAACATTCTGTCTTCGTATGCTATGCACCCTCCCAAAGTTTCAAGAAGATATATACAATCTAATTGTCTGAAGGTAATTTCTTCGTCTGTGATGTCAGTATATAACTATTGCTAATTAGTACAAAAACATTCTGAATAGAAGAGGTACGTGTCAATACCGAGAAAATTGCTTACAAGAAGCCAAAGGCTACAAGAATCTGACGAAATTACGTGGTTTTCAGATGTATCTTTACAAGTATTAATTGCTCAAAGCTCTTCCTCAGAGCTATATTCCTTTTCACTGTCTGATTCCCGCACAGTGTCAGTACATAACTTATCAATCTGAACATTACCCTTAAACTCAGTAAGTTGAACGCAAGGTTTCCTACACAGGGGCTCTGCAATAGTTGCTTTGCTTTCATACTGAGGAAATGTCTATGGCTGTTTCCAAGATGTTGCTTTTGCCCTCCACTGTTCAATGTTTGTCGTTTCCGCTTACAAATCAAGAAGTAGTTTGAAATGTTGTCATCTCCAAAACTCTTGGCAGTTTTAAGTTTGGCAATTCCATTCCTGACGTCCAAGGTACTAATATGTTTAAACTTAAACCGGGAATTCTTTTTGATAGCAACATATTCGCCATCAAAAAGGGGATTGGGAGCATCCTCACTTTTGTTGGCCAGATTGGCACCAATAGAGCAGAAGTTACCGTTCATTAAGTAGGATATGTCACTTCTAGAGTCCTTTAGAAAATCATGTTCCATGATTTGGATAGCCTGTCAAGGAGTTCGTTAAGTGCCTTCCATGAGTATTGTACATTCCCTTTATAAGCAGATATCTTATATGAGACGTACTTTTTCTCTAACTGGGTATCTAAGGCATTAATTCTATTTCTGAATTGCCTGTATAATCCATCATTGTTGATGATTTGTTATTGAGTCCTGACATTCTCATCTTGTCCCTATTACGCACCAGAGCCTTTATGTTCTGGGTTATCCAGGGACAGTCCTTTTCGGATACGCACATTTGAATAAAAGGAACATGCTTATCAATGATCAAAGAGAGAAGAGCAGATCATTTCTTGACAAGTATTTCAACGCTCTCCGCTGGAGAAACCACGCTCTCCTAGCAAGCACTGACTAGTAGCATCAATAAGAAAATGGCCCTCATCAATTTCGTTCGTCTTCTGTGTTTTGACTACTTTGTGATTCTTAATTACTGCTTCAGTAAATTTACGTAGGCAGCAAACAAAATAACGGTCACATAAAGTGAAAGTGATATGATTTTTATGAATGCCATTTTTGCATCAAAAGGAAGAATGCTGTGTATTGAACTGTGCTATATGCTTTCCTCGGTTCGAAACAACTACTGGGTGGAAAAAAGGAAAGCTCTTATGTCGACCGACAGAAGTCACTCATATCCCTTCATCTGTGATAGATGACATCACAGTGAGAATTCGCTAGCAAGGTCTCATTTGGGCGCGGATCTTAAAAGAACGGACCCCTCCAAATGTTGACAAATGAAATATCAATCAATAGGTATCACCCTCCCAAGTAAGAATCTCCAATGATATTTGCGGAATGCTGCTGCATTTAGAAGGTATGATCCTTTTATAGTAGGGCTTATCACACGTTTCCACGAGTGTTAAGAATAGTGGAAGTGAAATTCCTACATAATTCATATACCACATGCAGCCCTTGGAATTCAAAGAGGAAGAGGACTGCCAATCTCAGCCGACCACAAACCAGCGACATTTTGCCGACTTACACCTTAATTTAGGTTGGCAATGCTGGTCTGAGGCGTCATTTGAGGCCAGCAAATTTCAATTGCATTAATAATCATTATTAATAACCCATTACAATAGTATTCAAGATAAGTTCTCTTTCAGAACCCCACAAATGTACAAAATGACAGAGATAATTAAGAATTTTCCTATTGCATCACTTGAGGTGAAAGGAGATCGAATTATTTTCGCATATAACAACTTGTTCGGCTGTCTTCTGCTTCTTGTTTCTCTGAACCCAGGATGGTTGACGTGGGGGGAGATCATGAACACTTAACAGGAGGATTGCATTTGCGTTTCTGCCGATGAAAGTTTATTCTTTGATTTATTACTGGAACTATGATTGAATTTATTTAATTGATTGATTGATTTTGCTAGCGGAGAGAGTTTGTTGTCTTAAAGTCGGAAAAGTTGGCTTACTTTTCTCTATAGGACGGAATGCCGAAGTTATTGTGAAACGAGTCCGGCACGAAGTTGCGGACGTGAGAGTGAGTTTGACCGGCATTTACGTCGGCAATGCCGAATGCCCACCTGAATTCAGAGGGCACCATATGAAAGCAATCATCATTTATATCAAGAATATGAAATAAAACCTCCGTTTTGAGGGTGGGGATGGGGAATTACACAGAAATAGCCACTCACCCAGATCACTTCCTAGGCCATGTCACTAGATTCATGTTTACGCTATCTTGTACACAAACTATAAAGGGGTAAAGTAGCAGTCGTCCTCCTTGTTGCCAACAGTACAAAGCAAAAAATAGGTGTTGAGTAGTTTGTATACATCAACTCTATCTGTATGGTGGAATTTATGTAAGTGGAGAAAGGACACATATATTGGTCGTCTTGAATGGCATAGGCTAAAAATCCAAGAGTCTCTCCTCTCCTGCAGTACGTGAGGGTTGGTATCTTGTACTGTCCAATATTTAACGACACTCTCCTCAAGCACTTTGGTCAATTCGTCTGTCGAAAACTCTCAGAAGTATAATATGTTTCAAGTCGAATTTGAATAAATGAAGAGCATTTTCCTGTCTATATTGATAATTTGTCATGTAAATTTTCAAAAAGAGTTCCTTGACCGCTTGCACCTGCCAAGTTTAGCAAGGTATTGTAATACATGTGTCCTCCTAATGAAAAAGAAGCTAATTTCTTACAACTAATAAACAACATGCTAATTCCTGTCAATATTCATGATCAAAACTAGCACTCCTTTCCAAGTATTTCCTATTAATGCATGTTGGTAGGTTTGGACAAATAATCTTGCGACCGCATTATCTTCATTTATGGTATGAAGCTGTAGTACAAAACTAATATAACCCTTCATCACATGGACTAGTGATTTACCAACGAAACACATAATAGTGGATAGTTCCTCATTCACACTCCCCTCTCCCCAAGTAAATCTTCCACTTTTGCTACAAATCCCCAAAAAGTCTGGCAGTAAGATACCTGAATTATGTTGGTAATAAATAACAAGTATACAATAATACCTTTTGATTGCATCAGTCAAATCAATATATGCTTCATCTATGCTAGCCCTTTCTAATGCATCTGAAAATGTTGACAAGACTTTTATGACCTCAGCACCAGCTTCTCTATAGATCGTGAGATCTGCTTTGCCTCTGTTCTCTTGCACATAAATTACATTTACATCTGGGCATTTCTCTTTCGCATCATTACCTCTCATCTGTCTTGAAATTCCAAACTTCCTCGCTTCATAACTCACAGCAATTATACTGCAAAAAAGTTATTTACGGACATACATAGAATTATATAATATTACAAAACACACCTATATAGTCAAAGTGCAACATAAGTATGACAAACCTTAGTTATTCATGCAAAAGTTAATATCTTCCGCAGCTTTGCAGTTTCAACCTGCAACCCCAATTGTAAATTCAATACTATGATGATATTGCTATGTACAATTATGTCCAGGATACAGTGAATAACTAAACCAACTCGAGGAAGACCAGTGAGAAGATAGTGCAGTGATGTGGTATAGAGAAGCCAACGGTGCAACCTGGATGTCAAAAACAATACAGCCATTCCACGCACGTCACAGCGTGACATACCTTAAAATTAAGAGTTAGAAACTGCCATTACGAGAGTTCCTTATGATATTGATGGTTGCAAAAAAGGTATTTTTAAAGCATAGACCCAACATATTAATACTTCTGAAATCGAACTGAAATTCATGCTACCGTTTATGCACTAAGATGACTTCTTGGAATAGTCACGGTGTGACAGGATTTTTCAATAAGAAATGCCATGACCATTAAATGCCAATATTTCTTTCGAACATTCTCAGACCTGTCGCAGACTATTGAAATAAAGTCCTAGGTATAATATTTCATATGTGACTAAGAAAATTTTAAATATTTTCTCAGTTTTGGAACAAAGCGATCACTGCAAGCTTAGGGAGTTGTCACGGGGTGCCCAGTGACGAATTATACCTGTATTTATACGGCTCTTGGTCCTGAATAGTAGTAAAAGCTGGTAAAACTCAAGGAAACTCACCATTAGAGTAAAATAAACTTTGTATGGAGTCTACATGCAATTACTGGGAGTTTCAAGAAGCTCGTCAGCAAAGTATGTGACTGTGGAATAAGGTATCCAATTGATTGTACCATCGGTGTACTGCAAATAATGGGGTTTAAAGATCCCTGGTATAGCTGGCGCTGCAGAAATAGCTCTACATAAAGCAGTATGGATAATATTTCTTATCTCCATATCTTCAATTAGAAAAAGTTATACATTGCTTTCACCGCTGATTGCATTACAAAATCATGCAGCGTTGCCTACGCTGAATTTCCTTTGGATCACCTTTTGTGCAGCAATCCTCTTAACCATTCTCCCAATCTCACCTACTGGTCATTTCCCAGGTGAAGTTGTAAAAAAGTTCCAAAACAACTTTAATGAACGCCGCTCTTGTAACCATGGGATAGCAGCGGCAATAAATCTGTTCTTAAATTGGCTACTTGGACCATCTGACCTGATTTGCACTGTTTTGCACAACTTCATTAAGTACGCTCCTTAAAAACTTGTCAACAAAAATGACAACAGAATCTCTAGAATGGGTCAGGTTATCAGATATAATGACTGCAGAAGTACACGAGTCTTGTTGCCATGTAACTGATGTGAATACAGTTATCTGCTTCTTTCTCCAGTGAGCAGACTGGATTTAATCCTGCCAAATTGTTGAAAAGTTTTCTGCAAAGTCAATAAGAAGGGCAGCTACCTCAGGATCATTTTTGCTTGCATTTTATGATTTTCATATGTATTTGTTTGCTTTTGCTTTACAAACTAATGCAAAAGAAAGAAAGGCAACATTGCATATGAAGTATCAAATGTCACTGATGTACTCCCTCTCTTTAATGCTATTTCTAGATATTCCTTTCCATTTGGTACCGGAACCTTTCCCACTGGTACCATTTCTACTCATTTAGCACAATTATCATCACGCAGGTTGTGGAAACGTTTGAACAACAGTGCATCTTTGCAGTTCTCACAAATGGTGTTCTAACAGGCATTACTGTTGCTGTTGCACAATAGAGTCTGTGGTAGCACATGTGAATATAGAGGAAAGTTTCGTCAAATTTATGCAATGCTTTAAGAATCAGTGTCATATTTTGATGTTGCCGACACACACAAACATTCCTTGGCATCTGACTAGATAGCAGGACATGACCAAGTCGCAAGCTTGCAAATTTAGATCTTGATATATTTTTATCTGGATTTTGCTGTTTGAAAATCTGGTAGGCCTCGCTTATGTTCATAGACAAGTGTTGTCTTTGCATTTTCTTCTTTTCGTTGTTAGTGCGGACAACAATGGGATCCCTTTTGCCTGGGGCCTGTCTAGAGATATCATCTCTCACATAAAACTTAGCAGCAGCAGCTTTTAAGTACTCAGGCAATGATATTGGTCCTTCCCGCATTTGAGGCCATGCAACTTCTTGACATCCAGCTTCCATAAACAGCTTTTTAATTACATTTGCTCTTTTGCGTGGAGATATGGGTAAAGCAGGCTGTGCCTGTTTTTAGAGCTTTAGACAGTGTGCTGTCTGCCTTATAGGCCGGAGAGGTTGCCACTGGTTTTCTAGTTTTGTTCATCCGACACTTCTTCGCTTCCTTATTTTTTCCTTTCCTCGATTAAGCGTAATATTTTGTTGTCCCTTGTCTTTCCTCCTTTTGGATTCTTTCTCGTTATTACGGCTTGACCATACATTTCTTTCTGCTTTCTCGATAACACTTTTGACGTTCAGCATGAGTCAATGGCATCTACTCGAAGAATGGTGTCAACCTCAAAAGGATGCTAAATGGAATTTAGACTTACATACATAAGCAATTGGTAACTGAAAAGAGTTTGCAATAGCTTTCTGGATCACCATTTCCAACTTCTTGATTGAATTTCAATCAAAGTATCAAGCTGTTCTATAACGTTCGTTCAATCTTTCACTTGATACTTCCTTTCTTGATACAAAATGTAATTGCACTGGCGTACCCAAGGGAGTCAACTTATGTTACATTAATGAAGACAATAGAACAATATTTCTTGCCATGCAGAAGTCGCATTTGACAGCTTTTGGGAGTATTTAATAAATTTCTAAGTAAACAACATTGGGCAAGATACGAGAGTGGTCACGTAGTGATCAACTTTGTGACATCATTAAAGAATTTCAAAATATTCTTCAAATTGTTTCTCTACATATTTTCTTCTAAACTATCATTTTCTATTTACCTACAAAATACAATGATGCCAGTGTTAAGGAATAACGTCAGGAGCAACTTTTTTGCACTGAAAGTCACAGCGTAACATATGCATGCTGCTTTCGCTATAAAAAATGTGTATGGAAAAAGATTTTTGTCCAAAAAAGCATCTAACACTGCACGTATATGACGAGATCTTTCAGCAGGTAAAATTTCAAAAATTACAAAGAAACAGAAGCACACAAGTTCTTACAAACAAAATTGCGTGAGAACACACTTTCAGCTTTTTATGAGATCTAAGTTTTATGTAGGCACTTTATGTAAGCTTTAACATGTATGACGCGAGAGTGTGGTTTCTAGCTATCTAAAACTGCTAGTATCAAAGTGACGATATTATTTAAAATTTTCACATTTTCAAGAGTGAGGCACGGAATGGCTGAATAAAACAGAGTGAAATAAATGTTGTAGAGGCTATTCTTACGTAGATAGGCAGAGTCACATGAATCTTGTAGAGGACATCGACTAGCAGTGGTATAGACGGTTGACGACGATGATGGTGATGATGATGGTGATGGTGGTGATGATGATGATGATTATGATGATGATTATGATGATGATGGCTTGGCAATGGCGTCCTACCTTCACGATTGGGGCCAAGAGGGAAGGATTTTCATGTCTCCTGGCAAATTGGGAGCCGATAAAGAAGCAGAGGAGGTTGGCGATGCCACAAATTTGTTTCTTCACCGGAGGGAAGGCTGCCTAGCCAACAGTCCGGGCTCCTTAAAGCTTTCGAAGGCAAACAAACAATACAAGGGAAAAACGGTAGGCCTAAACAGAAGAGCAAGATAGGCGGAAATCGACAACAAACTAATGAATGACATAGAGACGAATCCAGGCCCAAGGACAGCGTTAAAAAGGCAGCAAGAACTAGAAGACGGCCAAAGAAACGCATAGAGAAGAGGAGTCATAAAAGAAAGGTGCTGTTTTGAATTAGGGCTGCCATTTTTTCCGTCCAACAGAATTTGTGTGCTATTCTGCGAGCTTTCAGACATGAGTTTTTTGCGAATAACAAAAACAAGTCTTGTAATATGAAGTAAAGTTTCAAGATACAAAAGGAAGTTTTTGAAACATCCAAACTTTCGCACAATAATTTTCATTAGATAGATCTGTTGGACGGACAAAATGTTACCCTAATTCGAAACAACGCCTAAAGAGGAAAGAAGAGCAATGGGTAAACGTGGAACTGAAGCTAGCTACATGGAATGTAAGGGGGGCTAACATCTAGAATAGCAGATTTGGCGAAATAGTAAAGAAGTGCATAGAACGGGGATGGGATATTGTATGTGTGTCAGAGCTGAATGCGAAAGCAGACGGAATTAGGCGATATACCCACGGAGGCAAGAGAAGATACTTAGTCCACTCAAGGAAATGTAGGGTCTTGATGACAGAAAAGGTTTTCAATGTGTGGGAAATGCAAGGAAAACACTGGCAGCCAAATGATAGATTAACAATGGTTGAGTTTTCAAATATAATTGTTATATCAGTATATCACCCAGTGAGAGGAAGTAGTGGATACGAATACACGAGCTGACAAACATAAGAACTGAACTTGACAGACTAGTGAACACAGTGACCACGAAAAAGAGAATACTGATAGGAGGAGACTTCAACGCTCAAATTGGACAAACAAGCCGACATCTAATTACGAATGCGAATAATGGTTCGTTTGGTTTCCGATCGACAAATATTCAGGATGAAGAACTACAGGAATGGATAATCGGAAATGAGCTATATTGGGTGAACTCTTTCTTTTTCCAGAAGAAGAGAGGGACGTGGTGGAATCCATGCTTGAAGAGATGGTACGAGATCGATGGCTTCATAACCAAAGCGTGAGATAGACATTACATGATAAGATCCTTCAAAGTAGGAGAGTTGAAGCCCTTTATGTCGGATCATAAGCCAGTGGGAATAAAGCTGAAAGTCACACCAATAAAACCGCAAATCATAAAAGCTCATAAAAATGAAACAGTAAAATACACAACCGAACATAAAATGGGAAAGATAGATGGATGATGAGTGTGCAGATCAATTTCGAGAACAAACTTCAGAGCGAGTGGAGAAATGCTTATGTGAGAATGGGGAAGTGGACTGGAACCAAGTAGAGAAAATCCTGAGAGAAACCACTTTAAAAGTATGTGGAAAGAAGACAACACAAGTAAATTCCCGGATGGAAGAACATCATACAGAAGTCGAAAAGCTGAAAGAAAACAAAAGAGAACGACTCAGAAAAAGAAACGAAGTAAAAAGAAAGGCAACAGATGAATATGATCATAGCTTAATTGAAGCGAGAGAGGAATTGAAGCAGGCGAGGAGAGCTTACAAGAACCGCTGGGCAGGATGCAATAAGGTTAAGATTCATAAAAATGGTACACCCGAAAGTTAAAGGCGTCATTTTCAATGAAATTAGAAAATTATGGAAAACACCTGCAAGTAGTAGCCAAAACAATTGAAAGTGGGTGTGGTTATACCTCTGCTAAAAAAGGAGATAGAAAAAACCCAAATAACTATAGAGGAGTATGTCTCCTACCCATACTAAGCAGGATATTGGCAAGAATTTTAGCAACAAGATTAAGGAACTGGGCTAAGTATATTGGTGAACTGTACGAGAATCAGGCAGGCTTCAGGCAAGCTTGGTCAACAGCTGATGCGATTCAAATTTTGTACGCCTACAGGAGGACGCAGAACTCTTACAATTATCTGACCCGGATTACAACCATGACAGTAAAAAAAGCAGAGCTCAAGCGATTTTACTAGACCTTAAGAAGGGATACCCCCGTGTAAATGGATCTATGTTATGGGCAATTCTGAGTAAATATGAACTACCAAGAAGCACCATAAACAAACTGGAAGATCTACACGAACATACATCATATAGAGTGAAAGGACAGGATGGAGAGAGCACAGGATATATCCCACAAAGAGGATTAAGAGAGGGATGCGCGACATTACCGACCATTTTCAATATTTTCAATCAAGGGGTGATGAGAATAGTGGACAAGCAGAGGAAGGAAGAGGCTAGAGAAAGAGACTGAGAGGTTGGAGTAGGATGGAGGTATATGACTGGCCATTCATTCCCACCCAAACACTTGAAGAACAGTTTCAACTTAGAGACTAGTTGTACTCGATTATACGCAGATGACATGACAGTTATGGGGAAACAGGAAGAAATAACAGATGGAAAGAAGATAATCGAAAAAGTTATGAAACAGTTTGAGAAAGTAACCAATTTTGATAAAGAAGAGAATCTGATCTCCGGTTCAGAAGAGAGCAAGGACGTAAGAATGCTTGGTACTTGGTTGGGGAGGAAGACTGATATGAAACATAGGATGCAAAGAGCCGGAAAAGCATGGGCCACCATAAGGAAGAGATTTACAAAGTGTAGACTAAGTAAGATAACTCAAGCTAAGGTGTTTGAAGCATGTATTGAAAGTACACTCTTATTCAATGCAGCTGTAAGACCATTCCAGCAAAGGGAGATAAAAGCCATGCAGACATCTGTTGACAAAAAATACAGATACATATGGAGCGAGAAAAATGGAGAACCATTAAGGCAAATGCAAGAGCAAGGACTAAATATGGTAGACATTAGAAAAGCCCTAGAAGTGTGAACTATCAGAAACAAGATTGAAAAAGCGCATCTAATGAGAATGGGTCACATACTGAGAATGTCGGACGTTAGATTAGTGAGACAAGCAGTACTCATATGAAACCAGGACCTTGAGAATCTTCATAAGAGCCGGAAGAAGCGACAAACAACGGTGGGATACTGGCGAAGATTACTGAAGGAAGCCGGCGTGGAAGTAGAATCCGTAGAGAAGTTAGTGATGGACAGAAAAGAAAGGAAGGAAATGATACAAAACAGGATGAAATTTCTACAAAGTTTTGACGAGCAAAAAGGAAAGAAATATGAGAGAAAAAACCAGGAGAAGTTGATATCATCGAGAGGAGCCAAGAAAGAAAGGAAGATCAAATAAGATGCATTTACGAAGGATGTGGAAGGTTTTATCGTACGAAAGCGGGGTTAGCCATACACCGAAAGAGAACACACAAGAAGACCGATGAAGCACCTACTTTTACTTGCAACAAATGTGGGGAAAAATTCAAACAGGAAGGGGCATGGAAAAACCATCAAAAAATTTGCTCAGGAAGTAGAATGGAAAGAAAGAAAAAAGAGTGCCATGTATCCAAGAAATGGCTGATAGGTAGGAAGTTAGCGAGACATGTGAGGACAGTGAATGGTGTAACAAGGAACTTCCAGTGAGGTTACAGCTCGAATGTACAAAGCTCGTATGTTGTATGCGATGAGTGCGGGAAGACAATGTCAGCGGCAAATCTGGCAAGGCACTAAAGATCAAAGACCTGCGTAGAGCTAACGATGTAGGAGGATCTCCAAATTTCCCCTTGTATTGACACATGCTCACGGGTGACAAAATTGATGCGATGCGATGATGCTGATGATGATTATTATTACTATTATGTCAGAATCATAGAGGTTAATGATGCCATCAAGACATAATGATGTAACAAATACTCAAGAAAATGGACCTTGGAATATCCTTCAAAAGTTACGAGCTTATTATTCTGTTTAAAGTTTCTTCCTGGAATCCACAATACATTCTCTAGAAATGATGTAATTCCCTAACATCTGAGTATACAAGGAGGGGAACGAACTATTCTTAGATAGATTATAAACAATTGAGAAAACCAATAGGGTTCGTGCTCTATCATATAACAACGTAGAAAGCAACTTCACTTCTGTCCATTTATCCTTTCATACAATCAGCTCATATACCAAAACAATTTTTCATTTGCATAAAAGCAATGAAAGAAATGGCCCAAGGGTATAAGTACTAGGGACAGCCATACATCAAATGGAAAAGGGTAAACCAAATAAAGTAATAGATTAATTTACCCAAAATAGTAAACAAATTTAAGAGAGAACGATAGAGATCCAGTGTGTAGTAGTTATGCGCAAAACAGTCAATGTCTACTCAATGCTCATAAGTCAATATGCATTGTCCAAATACAACCAAGGGCAACAATTCATTACAATTCATGTCTATTTCACAGCAAAAAATTCAAAATGAAAATAGGAATACTTAAAGAGTATAGAGTGTACTAGCTACATTGTATCATATGAGTATATACTAACCATGTTCATAACAAATATCAAAATATTGAATTACTTTCAGAAACCTAAAAAGCTCTATACTAGCGGTGACGAATTTGAATTATCAACCACTAAAGGTTAAGGATCAGGAAACTCATTTATACTCGAATAGACTATATTACTATAACAAAAAGCATGTAACTGACACTCTACGAAGAATCGCTGAGTCACACTTAGCGTAATAACTTCCCGACCTGATAAGTAAAACTCAGACTTGTTTTGTATTCTAAAGAGAACTCAGACATCCATAAAGTCTAGGATTTCATGAGTCATAAGTTTTAATTATTTTAAAATTATTCTTAAAGTTCATTGATATTTCGGCGCATTCAGGATTTCTATAAGATGATGTCCTAAGGCCGAATATCATTTCATTTTTGGATTAGAGTCCCTACACATACGAGGAAGTGAAATGTAGATTGCTGACACACTAAGAAGAACTGGTATCAGAGCAGACATAAAAGTAAAGGATTTGCTTTAACTGTATTATTACTCACCTATGGAGCACTATCTGGAATCAGCTAAGAAGGCTAGCGAGTACAAAGTACTTACTTCCAAAAGTGAAGCATCTCAGAACCCGTTGGCTTAACGAGAAAGAAAGAGAACCTACGCTGACGTCATATCATGATGGTAGATATGAGATATATGAAGAAAGCTAGCTGTTCTTATCAAACAAACTTATCATTCCAAAAAGTGGCAGAGATGTTCCTTTACAAAGGTTACATCAACGTCGCTATGGAGTCAACAAGACAAAGCTTTGCAAGAGATTTGATTTAATGTCCAGGTATGAGTAAACAAATTAAGGAGACAATATTTAGATGCAAAGTTTGAATAAATTTCAAAGAAATGAAGTGTAAGAACCAATATACGAACATGATATCCCTGATGGTCCATATCAAAAGTTGGTGCAGATGTAAATTAATTTTATTTTGCAAGCCGAGACGACCGTATAGTCACTGACTATTTTTGTCTAAATATCCACAGCTTTGAGAGTACAAAATGTTGTCGCTGACAATGTGCCTTTTTACTTCCAGTACATTTAATTGTTCTTTTCAAAGAAGAGGGACATTTGCCTTGTAAAGTCAAGCTAAAGAGTTCTGAAGAGTAATGCTGACGCAGAAAAGTAAGTAGGAATATCAAGCGCGCACCTAGAAATTTTAGAGGGCAGGGATCTAGTCCGCATTAAGAGGCACACTAAAACTTCCTCCAAGAGCGGAGTACAGCTTAAGAAGAGAGCAGCAAAGTTAATCCACTCTTTGCGGCAATTACCAGTCTGTTAAGTGGCCCAGAGGGAACTTGCAAGAAGGCTTAATGCTTCCTTTTAGTGCCATAGGAGGATCCACAATGGTTGGGTCCGACGCGACAGAAGATTTTTCAAATTTCACTCCTCTAGACTGGCCCAAAAAGGAATCAGCCAGATGAACATTTTTTTCTGATTAGTATAGTAATCACTTCTTCCATTAGAATCTTCCTTTCAAACGAGAGAAAGGCAATGTCACAGTCTCTGAATGTTTTCACTGAGGGACGCTGGGGAAAATCAACTCTCCACAATGCAGAAATATCATGAACAGCAAGTGAAGGTGAGCGAGGAAGAGGTGGGAAGAAATGAAATTACATGGGGCAATCTATGGTGTGAATACTGCCTACGTGCTGCGATGAAAAGTCGTTACCTCCTTGCAAATGAGGCTAATCTGATGAATACGAAGATTATGCAAAAATATTAGAATAGAAACAGTAGAATTTTCAATATTTGTCTACTTCCAAATCTAAAGGTGGTTATGATCATACGCATTAAGCAAAAATGCCAACAAATAGTTCCAAGCCATTCCAAGAAAAAGGGTACATTTACACTTTTGGGAGAGAAGGGCAGGGGACTGGACTCCCAGGGTCTTCCACCCCGTAGTTGCGAGCCTGAGTATCTAAAATAATACTGTGCAAAAGCAAATGCAGTTGAAAAGAAGCTTCAGAAACAATTTCCTAATCAAAGATTAGTTTACTAGAGCCTCAAATACCTATTAATGCAAAGGAACAGTTAGCCAAAATACAGGCTAGGCAGGGAGCATATTGCAATAGAAGTTTTAAACCTAAAAGTGAAGGTGAAAGAGGAGAATAAGTAGGAATGGATTCCTACAGGAATTAGTAACAAGCGCTACACACCAAGGAGTCACATTCTGACAATAGATAAAGGTCAGACAAAAAGAAGCAACAAAACTGCAATCAAAAGTTCCCATGAAACCGTCAGGGCGAATCGAACATACTCAGGTTTTCCAAACTCTTTAGAAACAACAGAACGACCTGAATATCTCCAGGAGAGAACACAAGCAATGAGTTGCACAATCATGCCTTCATTTTTCGTTACACACAGCATAAAACTAAAATGATTAATGATTATACCATTTGACACCTTGTTCATTACAAAATTACTGTTCTTCAATATTTTTCTGATTCTGACAGAAAAAGGATGCAATTACTAGCTAATAATCAAGCTTAAAATATTTTAATATACTTCGCTAATAATATTTTATCCAGAATGAATCGTGGGCAAACTCAGATTTGATAAATTTTATTCTATAACAGATATACCTGTAAATATAACACTTACTGCTTCTTTCGGTTATAAAGATGTCATAGTTTCTTCATTTTCCGTCAATGGAAGTTTGCATAGAGTGTAGCTTTTAGTATCAACTCGCTCATATTTTCTTTTGCTCTGCATTTTCAAACTGTTCCCCTCGTATGTTTTCTTATCTTCTCCCTCTATTTTTAATTGTTTTCTTTTGTGATTCGTTATTTTTGTTTAATTTATCTAGAATACCACACTCCTTTAATTCTTTTCTAGTTTTTGACTGTCTCTTCAAAGTGTCACGGTTTTCTGAGCGACGTATTTTGACTTCTCCGACCCTTTCTCTCGTTCTGCAAATGGTATTACGTATCACTGGCTCTTTTTTGCTTTAATTTTCCATGCTGTGCTGTACTTCTACATGAAAATGGTTAAGAATTATCTCCTTTTGTTTTTTTTATGCAAGTCTATTGCCTTCATAAAGACGGAGTGAGCTTGCAAACTCACACGTGAAAGGTTACATCCCGAACATTTTTAAACTACCATATTATTATAGCCCCAGAATCTTACATGGAGATCCCTCATGATTATACTAGGTTTCACGAGAATCACGCTTGTTTCAAGTTTGTTCAGTGGCATGGGCGTAGGGGAGCTTTAAAAATTAGGAGGCTACAAACTCTATGCCCCAATCATTGATATTTTGTCCAAATGAGTTGTAGTTTAGCTCTTTTAAGCTGGAGCTATTTGTCGAAAAAAAAATTATTCTTTTGAGAAGAAATTACCCAAGCAAAATAGATTTCTGCCCAATTGGGAAGCTGAAGCCCTCCCAGCACCTATGCCTACTGCGCTTATATAATCAGTGAGATATGGAGTGAGACGATGAAAATTTAATAATTTAAGCACATTCTAGCCTGACTCTGACCAATGGTACGCTCCTTGAATACATGAAAAGTGGTGAAGCTATTTCCGCGTTATTCAAACTAGTATGTCTCTACAAAAGAAGCTAAAAATCCGTAGAGAAGTTCAATGAATATAGGCCCAAGGCATAGCGTTCATAGTGAGTACTCAAGTGAATGGATTTAGGGTCATACATTTACGACGTATAAAAAAAACTAGCAATTTTTGGTCCCCCTCCCCCTTGTCGGGCATAGTCTTAACTCGTTAACTCCCCTTACGACGTCCATATGACTTTACTCCCCCGGCCCATCCATACACAGGCGTAATCAGAACAAGCAATAAAGAAATCAAATTTGTCATAAAGAAGATAGTATAGTTACCGGAAGTCCTCAAATTAGCTTCCTGGAGACTTATTTTATTTTTCTGGCTTTTCCTTGGGGGCTTATTTGATAGGAGGGCCTATTCGAAGGGGAGCTTAGTAAATTATTCTTGTAGACAGTCATCAGTTGAATCTTTCTAGAATAAACTATTTTCTCTGGCTTCAAATACAAGCAATATTATATTTCTAAAGCATATACGATCTTAGCGTGTTATTGCACGTGTTAGTTAGTGTTGCCGAAAGGAAATGATGGCAATGAGTTGTTATTGAAGAAAAAATCGCTGCAAATAGACTAATAATTAAATGAATGAATGAATGCATGAAACGTTTTCTATTCCATTAATTCCACAACGCATACTGTACACTGGCATAATTCAGTGGTGTTTTGCAGAAGAAGTAAAAGAAAGAGAAGGGACATCTATATTCTCAAAATCCCCCTTCCCCCTAAACAACGTCTAAAATAGTCTTATACTCGTTGTACCCCCTTCCCCCCTCTTTGTCGACGTCATTTATGTAAGATTCTTTGAGTCAACGTCATACATTTGTGTTACAAAAAATGCGTTACAAATTACAATACTAGTTCTTCCGAAGTTCAGAAACAGCCAACACCTATCAGTTCTGTGTAAAAAGGTCGTCTTAGATACATTGATCAAATGTTTAAATGTTGCATTATTTTGGATGAAACTGTTTTGAAAAAGCAAGCGTTACAATCTTCATGGGCTTTGATTGGATGTAAAAGAGTCACAAAAAAATTATAAAATATGACAAAATGTATAGCATTAATTGTTGTGCGTCTTTAATATACAGTATATTGATCTTTGCCTCAAGTGACTATTGCAAGAAAACAAGTTATATTAAGTGAGAAATGCAAGAATTTCTACATTAATACAAATTTTGTGTTGATGTTACATTACCATTTTCATCATTTGATTCAAATCGATTATAACAGCATAAATATTCCACCATATTATAGATTTTCACTTAAGTTTATGCATTTCTGATGCAGGTACTAGATATTTTTGGAGGGTAGGTTGTAACTTTGCAAATATGAAGGCATGATTGTGCAACTCACTTATATAATATATATAGAAAGATTCAAAATGATCTCCCTCACAGCCAGATGGATTAACAACCATACCAAGACAAGAACTCAGAAGATCCATGCAAACAATAAAGGCTCTCAATGGGAATTAAGACTACATTCTAGGACAAAATAATCCTAAAGATTATTATAACTTGATAGGGGGATGTTACACATTGTGCTGTGGTACAATTCTTTACCAACAACAAACAAAGATTTTTATCTATTACAGAAATCTCTATACAAGAAGAAATGACCTGAATAAATCTGCTCATACCCTCAAAAATATTATAGACTTACCTATACTTACATTGCTAGTGCTTCAAGAAATGTCCTGATCTATGAATACATTTTAGAGTATAATCCAAAATGTTCTATTATGGCTATGAGCAAATCTATTGATGCCAAGGAGGTCCTATGCTACATTATCTTATATGTGGTATAGCAGAAAGCCATGCTCCACATCCTTAAGTCCATGATTGACTGAACACTTTCAGTAAACTGTCTCAAAAGTCAAAAGTAAATCTGCAAGAATATAGTTTACAGAAGCATACATAACATGTAACTGGGTGAGGATGGCAACACCTTCTGGACTATAAATTCAATTTCTCAAGATTTAGCCATAACTCATCCAGCTTTTCCTCTCTAGCACAGTTTAAAAGTGTTACTATGGCTTGAAAAAGTATGAACATTCTTTAACTGTACTTCAATATTGGTTACTTCAACTATTATACTAGAAACTATCAGATATCCCGGTATAATTATTTCTATCTGCCAACTATAATATCTTCTTCATGACAGATTTACTGTATTAATTGGTCATTCTGATTGTGTTCCAGGGCCAGGGGAAGAGTAAAGTAGTTTAGATGTAGTAAGGGGAGGGGTTTAAAAATTGTAACTATGGCCTATAGATTTAAAACTATGCACAAAGAAGGGGAAGCAGGCTAAAAGTTGTACCACTTTAGATGTCATACATGTTTCACCCCTGCTGGTATACAATCTGTGTAAAGGTAGAGGGCAATCACACTTGACAGATATAGGATAGAGAGGACATCTAAAAAGGCCACTTTAAAGTAAGATCTAGCAACATCATTGATGAATATTCCATTACTTTGATTGTTTATAGGCCCCATTGGAGAGTGGACACTTTTGCCCAAGAGCTCCATTCCGAGATCTGTATAGCAGAAATGCTAGGTGTGCAATCTCTAAAAAGAAATATAGATATTGATATGTCCAATGCTGCAAAATGGATGAGGCAAAACAGGGTTTGCTTAAACACAGATAAAAGTGAATTTATGCTCTGAGGTCATTGAAGACAACAAAATACCCTTAATGAACTCAGGGAAATTGAGGTCAACCAGAAGAAAATAGGTAGGGCTACCAAAACCAAGTATCTCAGTCCCAATATAGATGAGAACCTCAACTGGAATGATCAATAGAAAAAGGTAAGGCTAAGGTCAAAAGTCTCTCTGCAATCCAGAGGCTGAAGGACATTCTCCCCCAGTCAAAGCTAGCTGCAGTATACCAACCACCATTTGAGAGTCACCTAAGGTATGGTAACATCATATGGGGCTGCATCTCAGACACCAAGCTAGATACTCTACAGAAATTACAGTCTAGGGCTACAAACCTGATTGAAAAAGACTCTGTGACTGGCTGTCTGTTAAAGCACTGATAAAATATGATAGGTTAGTCATGGCACACAAAATTCTATATGGTATATGTCCAGACAACTCGCAAGATAAGTTTACCATCAGGTCCCAGATTTCAAGCTCTTCAACTAGAAATAGCTGGAACTTGCATCTAACCAAGTCTTGATTACAATTTACAAAGAACAGTTTCCAATCTACAGGACCCTTAACATGGAACGAGATCACAGAACAACATAGAAACTACTCCTCTCTAAATCGCTTCAAAAAGGAAATGAAATAGTACCTGAGAAGCTGAGATGTGTGGTAGCAATGAAGCACAACCCCTAGGAAGAGCAGCTTTTTTATTTTGAAATCTCTTTAACTATTTTTATTAATTCATTTTGTTGATAGGGCATCGTGCCTAAAAATGTTACTATTACTACGTTTACTAGTGGAAGCAAAATTGTCATGGTGGAATCACAAGGTACAAAATCCGAAAACTTTCAGTATCTCATGCCATATGTTACCACAATCAAATAGATAATGTGTGTTCAGGAAGAGAATGAATTTTCTTGCAACTTGCAAAGGCCAAAGTTGAGATCAAGCAAAATTTCAGGAGAAAATAGGGCAATAATAACAGATTGCAACAAAAATTCCCAGGGGTGGCAAAAAGCTGGCATCCTGTTGCCCTGGGGTGGCAGACCTGTTCACGTGGTTGTATAAATCCGATCCCCCATCTGCCAATTCCAACCCCCCCCGGCCCCTGCTAATTAATTGAATATCCTAGAAAATTTCAGCCCCCCGCTAGTTCCGATCCCAATGGCAATTAGGTACCGAAGAGTGCAATCTAAAAAAGCATAATGATGAACGTTACAAACAAGGATAAACTACTTCGCGAGTATTCAAGAAAGCATCTTAATTAATAAAGTAATTTAAGTGCATGTATCTGAGGAAATTTTGTTTTGAGTTATATCTTACCCGCCACCTCTCCACTTCTTATATTGTACAACAACACAAGGTTTTCCTTTGAGCTCTGGATTTCGTCTCTGCTCGACTTGAACATAAAAGCAATCCATATCAACAAGGGCAATTGTGCGATTATTGCTAACAGCCGTTATTCCACTTGAAACAGCCATCGTTCCTACTAGTTAGTTTCCAGTCACGGATTCCACTGGTTGCCGCGAAATTTGCTCTGCAGAGCTCTTCAGTTCGAGGCCAACACAGCAGAACTGTGCTAGTACAAGCATAGAATTTGAACAAGTCAACAACTTATCTCCAGCGAATGTTTTTCTTTTGTGTGGGGACAGCAGAGGCGGATCCAGGACGCCGCACACGCCGCCTGTGCGGCAGTCAAAAATATTACGTGCCATGACGTCATCATTGCTTTCCGAGTAGTGAAGACGAACACGATAGACTTTAAAGAATGTAGTTCTACATCGGACTTTTGGTGCGGCACCTCAGACAATAGAGCAGCCTTTTGGTAACAATAGAGCTATGGAGGCCTTGCTTTGTAGAACATGTCAAAATTCATTGTGTAAGATGTCAGTTCTATTCAAAGTAATTGTCTAGCCTGCAAAAAATCGAGCGGCATTTCAAGCATGAGAACAATAGGCGGTACTGTTTGATCAAAAAATCGAGCGGCATTTCAATCATGAGAACAATAGGCGGTACTGTTTGATCAAAAAATCGAGCGGCATGTCAAATTTGAAAACAATAGGCGGTCTTTTTGATTAAAAATCGAGCGGCAGTCAGGAAAGTCGTGCTGCAGTGCAATACCGCTCGACTTACATCTCGTGCACGTCTATAAAGATTTGGTTACGGAAGACAGGCTAACTGAGGACAGTATCAGTCTGTCCCACTTGTATTATACGCGTACTGGGTGACAACACGGAGTTTTATCTGAGGGTTTATTCACTAACGTCTACTAATTCACTGGATATCTTATTCACGAGATCCAATGCAATGAGTTTGGAAGTTATATCGAAGCTCATACTTGAATATGGTGGCCTAACAGAGATAGGTCCGCTTTAAGATTTGTACCAATGAAGAGACTATGCATCCTCCCCGGCAAAGCGGATATTTCCTGTTAGGTATGAACCAAGATGGCATCATCCAACGTGACATTTTGAAAGTAGATTTTTCCCTAAGCCCATTAGACTATCTTCATTTAGATCCACTGGCCTATTTTGTTTGTTACATTGCAATTGTTTTTGCTTCATTGTATTTACTTATATAGCTGACTGTTTACTATTATTTAGTCTATTGTTTAGCAAATTGTGTAACTTTTGGAACTTTGAAACACCCAAATCATCAACGTGAATAATACCAGTTTCATAAACACCCAATGTTCTCTTGTACGGTGTATTGTCTAATGTCTAAATTGCCTACACCCCAATCATTTAGGAACAAATTAAGAGCAATTCACACTGAAAATTTGAAAAATTAAGAACAGCCAGCGGTAACCTCAATTGTACTGGTTCTTATAAAAAGGAGTGTATCTCCATATCTTTAGACTGGTGGAGTTGCAGGTAGTCAGCTGTCTATCAGTGTTTTTATGACCTAGTTTCTCCTAAGAATATATGCAATGAGAATGCAAAAAGGTTCCTTTTTTGTAGAGAAGGAAATAGCACCAAAGAAATTGATTCTTCTTTTAAACCATGCCATACTGTGTGTGCTAGTCATTATTGTAATTACTTACACTGTTACAACATATATGGATTTCTCTGGTTACTCAAAAGAAAGCAGATAAAACTTTCTTTCCCATGTAAACTCTATAGAAATTACTTTTTATCACCATACTTTACCTCCTCATTGAATCTTTTCTCTGTTAGTACTATTACTTTTTGTGATAATGATGTAATGTATGGAAGGAGCCCTATCAATGCCCCCCCCCCCCTACTAGTTTGTGCAATTTTGCTATCATCAGTTTTTATGAACTGTGACACTAGATGATTGCTTCATATTTGAAATTGTGGAGAAGATTTAGAAACCAGGTGCAAAGGTTAGATGCCCTATGTGTCAATCTTAAAGAATAGAAGGTTTATCCCTACATTGCTACATTGTTATCATTGCACCTTTACCCTTCTTACTCTGGATTCATTGGTGCTGCTTTTGTCTCCAATTGCTTTCATTTTGTCAAAGAATGGATATGAATTCCTTCAGATTCCATATGGTAATGAATGCATCTTATATACTTATTTGACCAAATAAGGTAGAAGGAGCTTGAAAAAATGTTCAAATTCACAGACTATCTCCTATGACTACAAGCTTTTTCCTCAAAATTTTGAAATGTCATGTTGAACATTTGACCAAAACTTATAGGCAATCAGTTGACAATATAGTTGAAGCCAATAAGCATTTGTCTATACTGAAGGCACTCATCTTGTGTGCCAGACAGAACATCCCCATCATGGTGGTGATCAAGCTATTACAGTCAGGAAGACTGTTATAAATTGACTTAGGTCTACATTGGGCAGTCCTACTATGGTGCTAGGAACATACACTCTTCTGTTTTGTTATCCAAGCAAGTAGAGGTCCTGACTTGCATTATATAATGCAATGTACATACATGAAATGCAGAAAAATGAATTTTAATTGAATGGTGGAGCCATCTCATCAAAAGTACATTGATTACTGATTTAGTAAATTATAGTGGGCTTTTAGAGAAAACGAAAGGTTATTAGTTTTATAATTTAAAGTATTAGTGTATGACAGACAATTTCTCTATGGTTCCGAAAACTCATGTTTTGACTTGTAATACCCAGTTATGGATCCAGAAAAGTCTGACAGACTTCAGGAGAGCCAATCAATTACTTTCTTTGTTCTATGCTGAGCCAACAAAATAGAACAGACATGAGTTTGATATGAAATTTTGAAAGACAATTAGAAAATCAAATTAAGGCTGTCGGGATAACTGTACGCTCACTATCGTACTTCAAAGAATGAAGGCTTTTGTATGATATAGGAGGATTGCTGGAAGAGAAGCGAATCTCACAAAAATCGTAAATATATGCTACTGGTAAAGACATGGGTGTGGCCACCGCACAGCCTTTTGACCACGCCCTTTTACTGATATGTTTCTTGTGCCGTGCGGCAGTCAGTTTTATCTCTGGATCCGCCTCTGGACAGGGTATACGTGACTGTTTGGAATCTACCGTGTACCCTGGCATGTGAGTTATCTGTTGGAAGAAGTAGCTCAGAGCAGGAGAAAACTATTCTTCGTTAGCAATCCATCCAAAATAATGGAATTTTCAGAAGCCAAGCAGCTGTTGATTAAGAGAGATGTTGAACAAATTATAATGGTATAAGATGGTATGTAGTTCTAGTATGCAGCTTTCTCTAGGTAAGTGTTGTCACACAGGATGACTTGATCGCAAGTAGTAGTGGATACTCATGCTTTGTCACAGGCATGCAGGCAGATTCTTTACTCCCGGTTCATTGAGTAAATATGGATAAAAGAGAAACTGCCCCCCCCCCAATAATATATGGTTATATTTTTCCGTTTTGACTGGTTTTATAATCGTTCACTGCAGTCTATATTCTTATATTCAATTATTGTTTACAAGGTTACTGGTTGAAAACGAGTCTGGCCGATGTCAGTTGACATTGGGTAAAGGGTCGAGGAGTGGAGGGTTAAGGTCAGGCTAGGCTGTGTGTTAGACATTTAGACATACCATAAATCCCCACTGCCCACTGGAGAGATGTAACGAAGAGTCATCCTAACTTCCGCTTACACGATTACACTTATGTTTGTAAACGCTCTAGGGGTTTGTATACCAACCGGTGAGTGTTTCTTCGTTGTATTCATTTAGAGAAAAACTTCCAGAGACGCTTAGTAGCTTATCTTTGATACAGGGGACCTTGTCGCAGCAGAAGCTCATAATAGTTCAGCTTTGTTATAGAGACACTTGTTTTAACAGAATCACTTAGTGGCTCATGGGACTTTGTTTTGAATGCAATCAAAGTAGAGACCCAGTTGCTTCGCACAATGAGCATTTGTCACCCCCCACGTGACAATGACATCATACCCATCGCTGATTGGTTAGACCGCTTTGGAGGGCAAAACAAAAGTTAGCAGTGGAGATCGAAGGACAATCATGTAGTGAGGGCACTAGTGAAATTGGAGATTTTGTTGCCGTAGAGAATTCTCCAACAAACACAAAGCCCGTACTACGCTTCAGACGTTTATCATCATTCAAGTTATAACCTATTCCATGAAACTATAGCCGGAGATAGTGAAATATCGACTGACTTCAAGTAGCTGTGGGAATCCTCTTATCAGGCTGTGCGGAAGATCGTGTCCTGAAGAAATCGCTTTCGGGTGGCTATAAAACCCTATGTTTTTGGATGTAAGTGTCCCTCATTGATCAGAAACTTCTATTTATATAAGATCATGATGAGAATTGATGTGAGAAATGCGAATAAAGTTAATTTATGAAATTTGATTGATTTACTGAGAAAGGCCTACCAGACCCTTGTAAACAAAGGGTACACGCTCGAGACTGCCGATATGATACTTGTTAGTGGTCGCAGAAGCAGACCCGTACTGATTTTCTGTATAGCTAGGATCAGCCATTAAACAAATCTTGTTTTTATATAGGATAAATGAGCTTGGCTTGGCAGCTCCAAGTTGCAATAAAACTGCGAATGCACTGAGCTCCCAGGGTTGGAAACCGAACGAGATCCTAGTGCATTGTATGTCAACTGACAGAATATGATTTGGGTGCATTTTAATGAATCAATTTTCCAAAATAATGCGATTTTGAGCAAGTTAAGTCTATGGTCGAAGTTACGCCGAGATATTGTTTTGCCCTCCAAAATGATCTGACCAATCAGAAGCGGCATGACATCATTGTCACGTGGGGGGTGACAAATGCTCATTATTGGCAATGTTGTTATGTCAATTATTTCTTTATGTTAGGAAGCTCTTCTCTGGGGTATCAAAACTGGAATTCTGGAATATGGGTGATTCCTTAGTGTGGGGTTCCAGCTGTAGGTAGGGGCAGTGATGCCTTGTGAAAAACTAAATTTCCTACCAATAGCTTTTATTGAAGTAGAGGTTAGTTTTGATTCCGTAAGTAAAGTGCCATTGAAATTTGAATAGTCCTTGATCTTTCAGTCATAATTGTCAAAGATATAATCATTGTTTGGGTGTGGTCTTTGGGTGTGGCTTTATATTTTGAACCTTTGAGAATGTCAGAAAGTGTGCTGGATCCACCCCTGGAAAAAGATAAAAACATCAAAATCGATGTTTAAATACAAGCACAGAGGGTGCTTGTTTAAACTCGGATTCCAGCCTGTTCGAAAGATGAGCACCACGATAATGAGCAGCACGATAATGAGCAGCATGATAATGAGCACCACGATAATGAGCACCACGATAATGAGCAGCATGATAATGAGCAGCATGATAATGAGCAGCATGATAATGAGCACCACGATAATGAGCACCACGATAATGAGCAGCATGATAATGAGCACCACGATAATGAGCACCACGATAATGAGCAGCATGATAATGAGCACCACGATAATGAGCACCACGATAATGAGCACCACGATAATGAGCACCACGATAATGAGCACCACGATAAGGAGCACCACGATAATGAGCACCACGATAATGAGCAGCATGATAATGAGCACCACGATAATGAGCACCACGATAATGAGCACCACGATAATGAGCACCACGATAATGAGCACCACGATAATGAGCACCACGATAATGAGCACCACGATAATGAGCAGCATGATAATGAGCACCACGATAATGAGCAGCACGATAATGAGCAGCATGATAATGAGCACCACGATAATGAGCACCACGATAATGAGCACCACGATAATGAGCACCATGATAATGAGCACCACGATAATGAGCAGCACGATAATGAGCAGCATGATAATGAGCACCACGATAATGAGCACCACGATAATGAGCACCACGATAATGAGCACCACGATAATGAGCACCACGATAATGAGCAGCATGATAATGAGCAGCATGATATTACTTCCAAACTTAAGAAAGGTGCAAGCATTACCATACATTTCGATAACTGGAAGGGATTCACAAAACAGAAACAATTTACGAGACAAAGCGCAAAATATTTAATATTTACGGATTAAGGGAAAAATCTGACTGCCTTACAAATGGGTTTGGCTCTTAAGTAAAGCATACGCAATAGAAGTTTCGTAGTTTACAAACATCTATTAGTAATCTCTTTAATTTCCACCGAAAGAATGCAGTATGTTTTTTATCCAAAACATCAAATACATATAAATAGCAAAGGGAATTTATTTGAAGGATTTGAGATGAAATACAAGAATACTTCACCTGGCATATTGCCGGGTTCATCATAACTTTGACCTCAACAGTTTTGAGTATGCAAGTGATACTTATTCACTACACAATTTTTGAACTCATCAGATAGTGCAAACAGCAATAGGCATTTGCTCTTTATTTGAACTGTTAGCGACTTCATCAGATAGTATGGAAAAGCGTTTAGAATGTTTTATTTCAGAGATTATTTTTTATTCACTACTCCAGCAAAGCAAGATAGTACACCATTCTGGATAGACTTTGACCCGCAGGTGGAATTTTTGGGAAAGTATCAAAGTGCTCTTTGAGGATTGCATCACCAAAGTCAACTCTGAAATTTAACAGAGCTTGGAATTTTCCATGATTCTATCATCTCATCGTATTTGGCATTACATAAAACTCGTTGTCTCTTTGAAGATATCTTCAACGGAACTGAAACGGCCAAGAACACTCTTTGAAATATTTCGTATATGTATGAGCATGAGGAAAAGAGACTAATCAAACTTTGAATCTATTTGAAGAGAAAATTTATGGAAAATTTTTTTATGATTATGTTTTTCTAGTGGAAGTGTTAAGTGAAACGAAAAATCATCAGTTTCAAGCTTGACATGTGTCACTACGTTCCGGTTTGTGCCACAGGAACTACTAACTTTATCTCGTTCGCTGTTGTTATGCTCAAATGTTATGTTCTATCTCTCGTGTTATATATTCACTTATGTTAATCAAACGTCTTTTTCCTTGCGTTTAAACTCATGATTTTAATAGTATTTATGGTGAGGATTTAACCATAAACCAGTAGAATACAGGAAAGTGGAAGGGATAGCAGAAAGGAGAGTAATATTAAGGAAAAAGACGCTGTTTTAATTGTACAGGAGGAACCCACCGAGCCACTGATTGTAGAAATAAGAATGATTGTCCGAGCTGCGGTGCAAATCATCTTACTGCTATTGTGACAAAAAGTGCACTCCTGGGTACAGGAGCTGGTAATTCGTATGTATCTTTTAAGGTAATAAATGCCCTACAGCATAAACCAGTTTCCAAGCAGTATAGAAAAATCGAGATGATGGTGTGCACAACAAACAAGAGAATTCATGCTTATAATGTTATAGTTGAGAGCCTAAAAGGTGATTCCAACATGAAAGTAAATGTCAGCAAAGTTGATAGGAGTATCTATTATGATCCGTTGGAAATCCAAGATACCAAGAAATCGAAAGGAAATATCCTCACTTATAAGAGATAGAGATGAATGATAGAGATCCTAAGGCTCAGCTTCCTTCCTGTTATGCGAAATCAAGACAGATTGTAGAACCAAAGTGGGACAGCCCGGGGAGCCTGATGCCGAATGTACCAAGCTTGGGTAGATGGTGACATCTGCTGGAGTTGAATTAGATTCATCAGCATTGTTCTTTGCAAAATCATCATTGTTAGATTACGAAAAGCTATGCACTCTTGATGCATTGGGCATAGAAAGTAGACAAAGTAAAGCAGAAGATTCAACAGTAGACAAGTAGACAACTACGGCAAACAAACGAGGGCTATTATGGAACGAATCTCTTGTGGAAAATTGATGCACCTCCATTGCCAAATGATAAACAAGGCAGTTTAGCAAGAATGGGGAAGCGTGTACAAAGACTTGAGAAACAGCCAGAGTTGTATTAGCAATATGGCAATCAAAGATCAGGAAAAGAGAGGAATAATAGAGAAAGTACATGATGACTCACCAGATAAAGTCTTTTATATGCCCCATATACTTGTCATAAAACAATCTGCAGAGAGCACCAAATTCAGAGTGGTGTACGAAGCATCAGCTATAGCGAAGGGTGATCGCTTTTCACTGAACGATTGTCTTGAGAAAGGACCCCAAATACAGGAGGTAATTTGAGATATTCTCTGATTAGCTTCTGTAGTGGGGGTCCTTTATCTAGAACTTAGGTCCAATAACTTTAGCAGGCGAAGTAAAACAAGCATTTTTGCAAAATAATGGTAAAGAAAGTGACCGCCACTTTGCTTTCACTAGGTGAAGGAAAAACACAAAATAAATGTAGTAACTTTCAGATTTATCCGAGTGATGTTAAGTCTGAATCAGGCACTATTTATTCTAGGCCACAATAGAAGAGCACCTACAAAAGAAAGAGAGGGCACTCCCAAGAGAAGCTGATGAGATTAGACATAGCATCTATGTGGACGATCTAATGTTGTCTGGGAATACCATGGGGGAGATGAAAGCTTTAAAAGAATTGACCCAAACGATCAGAGCTTTGCAAAGCAACAATTAGGGGTCATACTTGGAGAAACAAAGTTACTAGGTCTGAAATGGGGCAAGAAAAATGACACATTAACTAACAAATTTTCTGCTAACCAGGACAAATTCACAACGAGATCGATCCTGCAGAGGGTTGGATCATTTTATCATCCACTTGGAACTGTGGTCCCAGTGACATTAGAAGGAAATTAATTTAAAGAGAAGCACGTGAAGCCAAGGTATCAAGGGACGACCAACTGTCAAACGAGATACTTAGGAAATATCAGAATTGGGAAAAAGCTTTACAAGAGCAAATAGAGATTCCAAAATCTGTATCAGAAAAATCCAGCAGCTGTTACGTCAATTACCTTGCATGCTTTTGCAGACACATGTAAGCAAAGTATATCAACTGCAATTAATGCATCAGCTGATCAGGAAACAGGACACACTCAGAGACTTCTAGTTGGTAATTCAAGGTTAGCTAACCATGGAATGTCTATTCCTACGTTGGAGCTCGTTGCCGGTCACCTTGCAGTGACCTTGATAGAGTCTACAAGAAGAGCACTTTCAAGATTGACAGTTTCAGAGTGCTATACACGGCTGGGCGGTTTAGTTGCCTTGCATTGGATTAAAGGCAAAGAACGCTACAAGGAGTTCGTCAACAACAGAGTAAATTGATTCAAGAGAAGTTCTGTATTACACGGAGGCACGTCCCGACAAAAGAGAACCCTGCATATATTGAGAGCAGAGGGTGTAGGGCAAGCAGAATGCAACCCCGTTGAGCTGGTTCAATGGGCCAAACTGGCTACGTAATAAGGATGCATGACTGCTAGAGATATAAGTAAAACCATACGATGAAGCGTAAAAGGAAGCAAAGCCCATCTGAGACTTGTTCAAAATTTTGCACGTTGAAAAGGACAGCAGAGACCAGTTGATCGATAAATTTTGTTTCTGGAAGGCAATGAGACTCTTAGCTTGGATGAGATTTACAGGCAATTGCAGTAGGATGAAGAAGACTAGGGTCTCTTGACAATTAACTACTGTAGAAATACAAAATGAATATAGCTAATGATTAAAAGAGAACAAAAAAGAAGTGAAAGTACAGAAAGATTCATGAATGATAAAGAGCAACTGAACTTGCAAAAGAATGAAAAAGGACTTTACATCTGCAAAGGCAAAATTGAGGGGGAATATCCAGTATACTTGCCTGAGAAATCAGCAATTTCCGAAAAATAATTGAGCTTTCCCAACTCCAGACACTTGCTGCTTCACGGTATATTTCGAAATTGAGGCAAAGGGTGAAAACGATACAACATAAATGTAATTGTTGCAAAAGATTTCAGGCAAGTGCATTCAACAAACCATCACCAGGATACGGCTGTAAAGTGAGATCGAACGTGATTGGCCGAATAGCTCAGCCCTCAGTTACGTGGTAGCAACCGACCTATATTCAAGTGCGATGTGTTGTGTATGTGGACGTTCCGTTTTAGGAATCTATGGAAGATCGCTTTTATGAAGCTATTTTCTGAACTCAGAGCTAACATTTGATTTGATCTGTTTTGATAGTCGTTTGACGTCACCTTTTGGTATTTTGACTTGTTTTTTCCTTATTTTTAATGCCTACAAACGTCGATTCCACGATTTGAGTAGCGTAGGCCTACGGGATATCATGCCCTTGAGTATAAATCGCAGTAACTTTGGGAACCTGTTTACTGTCGTTACAAAATGCCAAAAACTTATTCTGTGTTTCGTTGCAATTTATCACTTAGCTACATCTACCAAATCATTTTCCAATATCCATCTGAACACCATACGAAGCGGTCGTGGATAGTGAGAGTACACGGGGAGCGGTTCAATCCAACTTCCACATCTTACGTGTGTAGTAGTTATTGCTCGGAAGTTTTCTGTGGTAAGAGTGATACCCCTGGAGATATGCAGAGAAAGAGTAAAGAGCGGATCGATACAATCCCAAATCGTCGCTTAAGTGTGATAGATGAACGTATACAAAAGAGAATCAACACTGTTTCCAGAGGCCTTTGATCCGCTAAACCCCTATTCCCATATTCCAGGAAAGCAATAAAGAATGAACCACCAACATGGAAAGTTTTGACTCTTCAGATAGGGAAGGGGAACATCAAATAACTAAGTTTAAACAACAATCCTTTCAAGAAAGTAGCAGTAAAACTTGAGGAAGCGTATCTGAAAACCAGACCACTTGAGAAAGCTATGTTTTCATACAAAAACTTGACCGACTACGAAATTCGTCATTACACTGGATTAAGTACCCTTATATTCACTTCACTCGCTCACTTGATAAGTCGTTTTCCTGTATACTTCTGACCTGGAGCATCTGTTTCATGTGTGGAAAATGAGTACCACCTTCGTATTTTGTTTACGAAATTGAGACTAGACTACATGTACGATCCACACAACTGACTGACTTTTCAGTAGTACGACTGTTTTAAGTCTTGGAGACGTTTGTAGCTTGTGTTGTGCCATTCCTCTGTCGGAATTCATACTACCTAACTAGCTTATAACTGTTGATAAAAAAATGTATTTTTATATTCGGCCTACCTAAAAAGGATGAAGTAAACAATACTGCTCTAAAGAGGAAGGACTGGGATATATATGGCAAAGTGTTGATGGTAAGATGGTATGTAAATTGGCTTGAAGTTGAACAAAGGGCAAGATGTTGTGACGGAATGGAAACGTTCGCATAATTCTAGTTTAATATTATTGTTGGGGAATGATGATAGTAAGTTGCTGCTAAAGGAAAAGCAATGAACATGCACTAAATGAATGCTTGAATGAATGTAATAGAAGTAAAATAATACTGGAACGGTTACAAAATGATCCACTGTTTATGAAGATGGCCTAAGTCAGTCGAACTTCAAAGCACGAGACAAAGTTATGCCAAGCACAAATGAATAATAAATAGAAAAAACTGTTGAAATATAGAGCTTCCAAGGAAGAATAAATATAATGGCTAAACAATTTGACGAAATATCTAGGTAGAAACACTCTACCCTTATCATTCGAAGTTGTTGTTGTTTCTGTATGGCGGTCATGTAAATAATAGCTGTTATTTCAGAGGGTTTTTTAGATATAATCTATAGTGAAGGAGGAGAAAAAGTAAGGCTACATGTACATTAAATAATCAGGAATTTACTGATATATTACTTGTTGCTGTACTAAATTAAGGTCGACAATAGAATCGAAATACAGTCTCATTAGTCCGTTCTACACTCGCCGTCATGCCACCGAAACGTCAACCAGAGCCGTCCCAAAGCTATTTCGACGAAAAGTTTGAGAAATTGGAAGAAAAGCTGGCGACCAAGGCATGTATTCAACAACTACATGACACTATTAAAGGCCAGAGCGAGAACATCGAGATCCTTGAGTCAAAAGTAGCTATAATGGAGAATGTCATCGCAAGATTAGAAAAACACGTGGATGACCAAGAGCAGTACCAACGTCGCCTTTGTCTAAGAATTGATGGCATCCCACCCGTCGCTCAAGGGAAAGAAGAATCTGGCGAGCAATGTTTAAAAAAGGTAAAGGCAGTATTCGATGAGCTAAATGTAGAGATACCGGATGCAGTTATTGACAGAGCGCATCGTATTGGCCCGGCCAAGGTTGTAGCAGGAAAAAGAACCAGGCAAATGATAATCAGATTCACGACTTGGCGTCACAGAACTGCAGTTTACCGTGCAAGGAAGTCACGCGACAAGTACAAGATCAGATTGGATCTTACGAAAAAAAGGCTTGATACGATCATAAAAACTACGAAAATGATCGAGGAGAAAGGATTTCAGGGATTTACCTTTGCTGATGTCAACTGTCGTCTTTTTGCCAAAATCGGCAAGGATTTTCATTACTTTAACGACGAAGATGATTTGACATCCTTAATTGATAGACTGGAAATGACTGAAGCCAGCGAACACGAAGGCAGTGTGAATGAATAGAGTGACGATCAAGTAATCTATTTGTTTTTTCTTAAGTCACCCTGACTTCCAGGCCTAACCTTATCTTTATCATATATATATTTGTTTACATTTATTTGCTTTCCATACATTTATTTATTTTAAATTTAGCGCTTGCTCAGCTGCTTTATTTTAATATTCAAGGTCTTTTTATTTTGTGGCAACAAATACGACAAAAATTCTAATGTTTCCCCTCCCAAGCAATTAAAAAACATAACTTTTTATGCCCACTGAAATAAACCCGCGATTTTTTACTGACCAAAATGCGAAGATTCTTTTGTGCCTAGCGATGATCATGCTCGGTGCTTTGTGTTACATGACTATGTTCGTAATTTTTCCCTCAAAATGTTTTTGTTTTTTTGGTAGTGTAATTATCTGTTCAACCTGCTGCATTTCAGATCAATCAGTCTTTTGTTCAAAGTGTGCGATATCACCAGAGTCTAATTCCGAGAGTGACCAACAGGATCAGGCGTGTACCAAATGCCCGTAGGAATTGAAGAGTGGCGTGCAGGAATTGTTCTCAAACGGCCGCGGCTTTTGATTAAAGTTTCGCTAAATATCCCTGTGCTGCAAATTACGGCTTCTGTTTTGTATTCCTTTGCCTATTTGTACCTTTTCGTGTGGATAACAGCTATAACTCTTCCAATCGCCGTTATGATTGCATCGTTCTCCTCCTGCTTTGCAGATAATTGCTTTTGCAATTTGGAAGAATTTCAAGATCCTGTATTGAATTGCATCAAGATTTTCACATATGTTTTTGCCACAGTCTATTACACGGTCCATTCTCTCTTAGAAGTTTTCAAATCAAATTTTGGACAAGTATCGAATTGTCACACCAACTACAAAAAGGTCTTGATGATTATTCAGAGTATCGAATATATATTACTAATAACTACGTTCCTCGATTCAATGTTTTTAGGGCACGTATTCCCTCTTAACTTCCTTTTGTTGCTATCTGGAGACATCCATTTAAACCCAGGTCCCCATACTGAAAATCAATTCAAGTTCTTTCATTGGAACTTGAATAGCATTTGTGCAAGGGGTGCAATAAAAATTCCACTTATTGAGGCCTATAATTCTGTTCATCATTTTGATGTGATCACGATATCCGAATCCATGTTAGATCAGACCATAAGTGATAATGATATTTTCATTGAGGGTTTCAGTAGAGAAATTTATCGCAGTGATCACCCTAGTAATTCTAAAACGGGAGGGGCGTGTGTCTACTTCAGGGAAGGGCTGCCAATTAAACGGCGGCCTGACCTTGAATTGCTGCAGGAGCTGATTGTTACCGAATTGACCATATCCAGCAAAAAGATCTTTTTGATCACCCTTTACCGCAGCCCTAGTCAGACAAGTGAGCAATATGAAAACTTTGTCGATAGGCTTCAAGTAATTATAAACCGGGTTAGTGGTGAAAGACCGTACTGCCTGATTCTAACGGGAGACTTTAATTGTAGATCTTCCCAATGGTGGGAAGACGACGTAGAAAATCCGGAGGGAACAGCTCTGGATGAACTCATTGAAACAAATGATTTATATCAGCTAATAAATGAACCAACGAATTTACGTGATGAGAGCATGACTTGTCTTGATCTCATTATTACTGACCAACCAAAATTTTTTGTAGAGTCCGGGGTTCACCCCTCTCTTGATGATCATTGCCAACATCAAATAATTTACGGAAAGTTGAATCTATCAATTCCTGACCCACCCCCGTACAGGAGAGCAATTTGGGACTATTCCAAAGCTGATACAAACAAGATTAGGGATGTGATTTACGGTATTGATTGGAGTTCACTTTTTTCAGGACTAGGATCAAATGGGATGGTTGATATCTTTACCGATACTCTTTTCTCGGTTTTTTCTTCGCACATTCCCAATAAAGTCATTAAGTGCAATCATAAAGACCCCCCTTGGATAACTCATGAATTAAAGACTGCTATTAAACGTAAGCACAGGGTCTACCGTAAATATGTGCGAAGAGGACAAAGAAAAGAGGACTGGGACCAAGTGAAGAATATTCGAAATGAAACCTCAAAAATGATTATTAATGCAAAGGAAAAGTATTTTCTGAATCTAGGAAGAAAGTTGTCTGATCCTAACCAAGGTATCAAAGCATACTGGACGACGTTAAATAGGTTACTTAATAAAAAGAAGGTAGCGAACATCCCTCCACTTTTGGAAAATGGGCTATTTGTGACAAGTGTGCAGACCAAAGCTGCTATCTTGAATGACTTTTTTGTTGAGCAATGCTGCACAATAACAACTGGGAGTACTCTTCCTAACTTTCGACCAAGGTGCAGATCTGTCCTTCAAAATTTGACTATCGACAGGGAAAACGTTCTCAAGTTGATCCTTGCTCTTGACACTAAGAAAGCAAATGGGTGCGACAATATATCTGCCTTTATGATAAAAGCCTGTGGTTCCTCTATTGTTGAGCCACTGTGCCGGATTTTTGAGAAATGCCTTGAGACAGGGATTTATCCATCGACTTGGAAGAAAGCAAATATCGTTCCTATTCATAAAAAGGGTAGCAGACAATGTAAAAATAACTATAGGCCTATTTCTCTGCTTCCAATTCTTGGAAAGATCTTTGAAAAACTATTGTTCGACAAAATTTACTCCCATCTTTGTGTAAATGGACTTCTTACTCCAAATCAATCTGGATTTCGTCCGGGTGATTCTACCGTTAATCAGCTGCTATCCATCACTCATAAGATTTACAGAGCATTCGAAGAGATTCCCAGTAAAGAAACACGGTCTGTTTTCTTAGATCTTTCCAAGGCATTTGACAGAGTCTGGCATGAGGGCTTACTTTACAAATTAGAATGCAATGGTATCACTGGAAACCTTTTGACCTTAATCCAAGATTACCTGGCCAACCGAAAACAACGTGTAGTATTAAATGGAAAAGTTCCGAATGGGCAACAATTTCCGCTGGGGTGCCACAAGGATCAGTTTTGGGCCCATTGTTTTTCCTCGTTTATATCAATGACCTCGTTGATAATATAAATTGTGATATCAAGATGTTTGCAGATGATACATCCTTATTCTCTCGTGTAGATGATCCAGTAAGAAGTGCTTTAGAGTTAAATGAGGATTTAGAGACGGTAAAATTGTGGGCTTGGCAATGGAAAATGCATTTTAATGCTGAAAAAACTGAGGAAGTCATTTTCTCTTGTAAAAGGTTCAAACCCAACCACCCACCTTTACTATTAGGAAATGATCAAGTCGCGCAAAAAATGGAACATAAGCATCTAGGAGTGATACTTGATTCCAAATTAGATTTTCAAAGTCACATCAGGCAGGCAATTTTGAAAGCTAGGAGAGGCATTGGTATGATAAGATACCTATCGAAATACATATCCAGAAATGTGCTTGATCAGATCTATAAGCTTTACGTGAGGCCTCATTTAGATTATGGTGACATAATATATCATCGATACGATCCTGAAATGCAATCTCATTTTACAAGAACACTTGAGCAAACACAATATTCAGCAGCTCTTGCTGTGACTGGTGCATGGAGAGGTACAAGTAGGCAGAGACTTTACAAAGAACTGGGTTGGGAAAGTCTTTATGATAGGAGATGGTATCGACGCTTGTGCCATTTCTTTGTCCTGAAGAAACAGCACTCACCTCAATATTTGGTCACTGAGATTCCAAATGAACGCCAGCTAACATATAATCTTAGAAATCCACGAGTTTATGACCAAAATATTGGACGGACCAATCGCTTTGCTAACACCTATTTTCAAAACACATTTACGGAATGGAATAAGCTTGACAATGACGTTAAACATGCCGTATCCATTGCCCAGTTTAAGAGCAAACTCCTTTCCACCGTAAGACCAGTGGGAAATTCTATGTATAACATTCACGACATTATAGGTGTTAGGCATTTAACTAAGCTACGCTTGCAATTTAGCCCACTTAACGAGCACAAATTCAGGCATAATTTTGATTGTTTAAGCCCTGTTTGCATTTGCGGAAAAGAAAAAGAAGATAATGAACATTTTCTCCTGCACTGCCCATTGTACGACATAATGCGTTGTGATCTCTTTGGTCAACTCTCGGAAATTCCTGGTCTAGACATTTCAAATTATGACTCAAAATCCTTATGCACACTGCTTCTTTATGGATCTCCATTGTTGAATATAATTGCCAACAGAATAATTATGGAAGCTACTATATCCTTTATTAAAGAAACAAAACGATTTGACTGAATGCAGCTACCCCCATATTTAGTTTTTGTACTGTAAGTTCTTGTTATTTGTTTTTTTATTTCGTCCTTTTGTCTCTTCGTTCCGCTTTTGTTTCTTGGTTATTGTATTTTTCTTTCTTTTTGTTTTGTTCCTTGTCTCTTTGTTCGCTAGAGTGACAAAGTTGTTAAATATATTGTAAGTGCCATTCATAGAGGGAACTCGATGACCTTGTGTCTTTTCCCTCTATAGATGGCACCATATGAAGTAGTTGTTGTCTAGCCTTAATATTTTATTGCATATAAAAAAAAAAAATGTGAAGTGCAAGACCATAGTAGTCTTCTCCAGAGAAAGCCGGTTGCTATCACGTAACTAAGGACTAGGAAATTCACCAATCACGTTCGATCTCACTTTACACCCGTATTGCTACCGATAGAAAGAGCAAAGGAAAAAAGACCATTTGAAATCATAGGAGTTGACTAAGCAGGACCCCTTAGTATGCAGAACTAATGCAAAGTCAAGAGGAAAAGGATATCTTCTACTTATAGCATGTAACTTATAGCATGTAGCTTCTACTTATAGCATGCCTGATAAAAGGCATGTACATTGATATGGTAACGGAACTAACTATTGAAGAGTTCATGGGAAAGTTCAAGGAATTCAAGAAGAGGCAGACCACGAATTGTGTATTCTGATATTCCATCAGCAGCAGGAAGGATCCAAAGAATGATGAAATCTGAAACGCAAATGATTTCTTAGCCAAGAACGAAACCCAGTGGAAATTTAATCTCAGAAAGGTCCCATGGAGGGAGGGAAGGCCGATATGAAAGGCTGACAGGGATCGCTAAGCGGCACTATACAAAGCTATAGGCAAAGCGTTGTTGAAATTTACGGAGTTGAAAGAGATATTACTGAATGTGGAGACTGTTCTGAACAACAGACCACTAGACTACGTACAGAATGACATCAAAGTACCGGTGCTGACCCCAAATTTGATGATATTGGGGAGAGACAATATACCATTGCAAGAAGTGCATACAATTGAAAACAAAGATCTTCGAAAAAGGGCTAAGTATGTACAGCAGTGTAAGGATAACACGTCGAAAAGATGGTCAGAATCTTATGTAAAAGCCTTAAGAGACCGAAATATATGAAAAATCCAGCTAAAGAAAATTGCATTAAAGTAGAAGATGTTGTGCTGATTCAAGGTGAAAACAAAATCGAAGAAAATGGACTGTAGTAAACGTAAAACAACTTGTGATTGGGAGAGAGTTAAGTTGAGGACAAAGACATCAGAATTAGAGAGAGCCATACAGATGTTATATCCTTTAGAGTTATCTTGCGCTGTACCCACAAATTGCCAGGAAAGGAACCTCGATCCAAAAGACAGCATACAGCAGAGGTTCATACATGAAGATGAAGATGTATGATAAACTAATTATATATTTAATGCCTGGACATTAAATGGGGGGGGGGAGGGGTATGATGCGAAGTGCTAGTAGCTTTCGAACTCTCAACTTCCAGCTTCACAGCTTCACTCCGAACTATTTATTTCATATCATTTTCAGTTTTAATCCTTTAGACATGGTGGCTCCTCAGATACTAAGGTCTGTTTTCCAGGGGAGTATGTCGAAACTCATACAGATATAAACATTACTAAATAAAGAAATTATGTAATAAATAAAGATACACTTAAAATAAAAAACGTTTAAAAGAAAAAAACAAACACTTCACTTGAAATTTCTACTACTCGTCAAGCATGGTTCTAAGTTTCACCTTGAATGAGGCTGTTCTTTGTACCATCTCTGCTGGCCTCCTAATCGATCCGGTATGAAATCATACCAATTGGGGTGTTTACATGATACCGTATTCATTTCATACTGTATTTATAAGCGTACTGAAATCATAACGTATTCATGGTTGTCTTCGTATAAACGGAAGGCCAATACGGTATAACAACATATCGGACTCAAATGAATCCGATACAGTGCAAACGCGGTCTTATTTTACCGTTGAGCCGATTGGTCGTTACTTTCATCAACAATTTTATGGCTCCCTTTTTCATGCCTTCCCTTGCTAGAGCTACAGGGGAGAGAACGAAAATCTAAATCCCCTTTTCCTTAACATATAAAAGTTTTCCATAAACAACATTTATTCTATTATATTTTCATTCTCGAGTACAGAGTACTGTTATAGCCATCCAACATGACTTACCATTGCGGCCTAAAATTGGTCATTTTGTGCCTAGGAAGTTCGCTGAATCGGCTGTCATGGGTGAAAACTGAATCTGTAAGAGTTGATTTCAGTTTGTACGCGGAGGCCCCGCAGCATTGTGATTCTGAACGGTGGGATTACGTCTTTACCTTTGCGATTGTAGCAAGCAAGCTCTGGCACGGCACTGCCTCACCGTCTGAATCGACGCCCTGCTAGTATTTTGCATATGAGTCTGTTAACCAGAATTCTCCAATCTTTTTTCACAATTTGTTTGAAACTTTAACATCTGTTTACCATTATGATACAAGGCAGGCTTTTAAAGGCGATATTTTATGACTCGTAAGAATACCTTACAATATGGTCTAAGGTCTATTAGGTACTCAGGGGCAAAGTCTTGGAACAGCATCCCTGATGTGATCAAGCAATTTGCCTCGGTTTCTAGTTTCCATCGTAAGCTGAAGTCTCATATGTTCTCTACTTGATATCAAACTAATGAATGCATCATTAGCGACTACTAAGTTATGCTGCAATGGTCTTATTAAAATTTTTCGTTTGGGCCATTAATAGTCTCGTTCGATTTACTGCTGCAAGGATCTTAACCAGCAGCAGCTATGACACTCCTAGAAGATAACTGATCGATAAGGTGGCTCGAAATCAATTTATCAACTAACAGCTAGAGAATCGAAAGCAATAGTCTTTAAATCCATGCATGAAATGGCTCAACCAAATCTCTGTGATCTATTCACTCCAAACTCAAAGAGCTCTAATGACTTTCCTGCTGAAACTAAACAGGCATCCTCCCTGGGTGTATATGAAGAACCTATTTAGTTACGTTTCTTCCGATAGATTTTCTATAATGATAACTGTGTATAAGGTTGTTAACAATTTGTATAGTCTGAAAATTGTACTGCATCTCAAATATAGTAGTTCTTTGTAATTGTAGTCTTTATGTGGAGAGACCCTTACAATCAGCTCGGCATGGAGGGGCAATCCTACTTAATTAAATGAATTAAAAATGAAATGAAACTTGGACTGAATTAGGATGAGGCTAGATGCGCTTTACGAGAACGACATTATATGAAAACCAATTAAAAGTAAAAAGATGGTAAGTAGTATACTAATAACTCCCCCCTCTCAGAAACATAGAATAATGACATATACTTTAGAACAAATGAATCAAGTAAGTACTAATAATCAAATGCTAAACAAATCTATCTTAAACCAAGCTTGTAATCAAATATATTGACTATCTACTTATAAAAAATGATTAAGGCAATAGAAAGTGCAACTTCTCATAATGGCTTTATAATTAACTATACTGAGAGTTATCAAGACAAAGAGTCCTCTATTTCATATTCAAAACCTATAGATAGCCCTACATGGCACGTCCAAAATGATCCAAAATCATTCAATACAATCGATTACTTGAAAATAATAGCACATTTCATGAGATTTAAAACAGATTAGCAAACAGAAATAGACTATGAGCAAAACAAGTCAAGCTTTAGCACGGTTATTATCTACTCTCCAGTCCGGAATAGAAGGAGGGTGGCAATACGCGGGGGGGGGTTGGAAAAAGTCTCAAAGTAAATAAGCGGGGGGGGGTTGCAATAAGCGGGGGGGGGGTGAAAAAGCTCCAAGGTGAATGTCTATTGGGTGGGCTGTCATAAATGGATCTTGAGAGAAGACCAACGTATGAACTGGACAAGAAACTTTAACTTTTTGGAAAAAAATTTATTACGTTTATCACATATTTCTAGCATGCTAAAAATGTGTCTGTCATCGGCGTTCATAATGTCATCATCATTGGCACAACTGTCAGCTGCGTTTCCAGTGCTTCTTGCAGCAATTACGCATTTCACGCTAGCATTTTTTCAGCGCAAGAAACATTCAAAACGGGTTTCTTTCGCCGGAAAATCTTTGATCTGGATGGGAAAATTTCCTCTTGGCTCAAAATTAATAAGCGAGGGGGTTGCAATAAGAATGTCCTGGTGTGGATTTTTGAAAAAATAAATAGTCGGGGGGGGGACGTCTATTCCGGACTGGAGAGTAGTTAGAAGGAAATGAAAATATCACTTGAATCTAAAATTGATGCTGCTAATTCCTTACATCTGGCTTCCTGTTCTGATCAATTGTGAATAGCATATGCTAAACTGGAGTCCCAATTGGACCTAAAATCCTCGCCAACCTTAGACGGGACTATAGCACAGAAATCTCTCTTGAGAGCAACTTTATTTCAATTTAGAGGTAGTGGTTAATTGTCGATTTCTCGCTTACTCTGTTCTTCACTTTAAAAAATAATGCTGAAATGGATACAGGGAATACTTACAACTGATCAATGACCATAAGTAAAGTTATGATAATACACAACTCATCGTACTTAAACAGGAGAAGAAAGGAGGGACCAGTAGAAAAATTTATGAACTGTTGCAAAATCTTCGTATCTATTCCGGCAAGAAATATGCGAACATGGGGTCAGTGTAAAACTATACTTCCACTGGTGGTACATAAAGCAAACAAAAGTTAAGGGTGCCAAGAAAGTTCTGCAACCTAATGTTTTGCATGTTCCCAGTGTGGTGATCTAACATGCTGAGTCTTTCTAGATGCCTGTGGCTGAGCGCATAAAAGATCAACTAATTACCAAACAAAAAGTATTGATATACAAAATATGGAACTTTCTGGTGTATCGTTAGTTCTCTCCTCGGTAGCTGCTATCAAAAGTTTTGGACTGGCAGGCTAAATTTTCTCTAATCAAAATACAGAGCTGCTTTGTGCTCAATTAAGTGGCATTGTGCAATAAATGTCTACCTTTAATACTGGTGAAGAAAGTCATCCACTGGCGAGGATATACAAGTTGGAAGACAATTCCTCAGGAATTCGGCATTCCATGACAACAATCCTAATAATACAATAGAGTAAACAATGGTAAGGGAAAAGCATGATCATTCGCAAAAAAGTTATACATTGAACTTCCTCGAAAGAGGTAGAGAATCTATCAGTTCTTCACTGGTCCAATTCACATAAACCAATGATGCTAGCAAAAAGGCTATAAACGTTTGCACTATACTCTCGGGTGCTTAATAAAAGGGGGGACGCTTATTAATTTTTCAGGTCTTTTCCCATCTCCCAGACTTTACAAAGACCCCCCGCTAATTAATTTCAGTAAGTTGAAGTGTCAAAGGCCCATACCAATTATAAGTCAGGGCATTAGTTTTTTCGTTCTATATTTTTGAAAAGAGAACATGCCATTCCATTCAAGTTTTAAGTGTTATTTTTAGTTATAAGAAAGTTTTCTGACCATAAAACATGGTGTTCTAGTACTTACCGCATGACAGGCTTCCTATCTGGGAAATCCCCCAGTTAATAAAGCCCCCCGTTTACTAGTTTTTACAAGAAATTCGCACCCCCGAACTTGTAAGACCCCGTGTATTAAGAATCCGACAGTAAACTGACCAGAGTCCACATCTCATAAGAGGCCATTCAAAAAAGCATGTATACCGTAAATTTTCTATTAAGCCCACAGGGGGCTTATTGTTTTCAAGCACACAAGAGGGGCGTTTACTTTAGAGGGGAGCTCAGTAAAGTTCTGAAATATGAACTGATTCTCTATGGTGATATAATATGTTTATTTCGGGAATCTTTACGAATAACTTTGTCATTTTCATCAATTATCATAATTTCTGTTTGCAGCACATAGACGTGATTGAGCTTGATTTTGATTAGGTTTGTTGCAGTAACAAAGGACATCATCAATACCACAACGTTTTTGCTCCTTAAGAATATAAAGTATGCTTGGCATTATTTGTATTTTTGAGGGGGGGGAGCTTAATAGAGAAGAGGGATTTAATAAATTTTCCTTCTGTAAAGGGGGCTTATTGGAGAGGGGGCTTAAAAGAGACATTACAATATTGTAAAAAACAGAATGAAAAGGTATAAAACAAATGTGCAATAGTCACCAAAAGTCCTGGGACACTTTGCACTTTTTGTATTCTGCAATGAACTTTTATCCCCCTCTCCCCCTGAAACAGTGTTGGCTTTTTGGAGAAGTAGGTGCGATAAAGGGAAAATTTCGCGTGCATATCAACTTCAAGTGCCCCCAAACGAGCCAACATTGTTCTAGGGGGAGGTGGGGTTCGTGCTTGTAGCAACTATGACAATATGTAGAGGAAAGTGATTTTTATAAGTTTTGTCTAAGTGTCCCAAGGACGTTTGGCGACTATTGTAGCACATGACTACACACCTGTAGCAAATATATGGAAAATTTCCCTATTCAAATCGTTCTTCGCAAAATACGGCTGAATATTACTTTAACTTGGAGCTACTTCCCAAAAATAGTACACTAAATATAAATGAGGGGTTTACACTCGAACTGAAGCAACAGTCAACTCCCCAAGTAGGAACACCTGCCCATGTGTTGTTCAACAACAACATATTCGATTTTCAATTGTTCTATTTGTACCATTCATATAAAAAATATATAGTCTCCTTTATCTGCGAAGAGAATTTAAAGTGCACAAGAACAGTTTGGTGTAACCATCTATAAATCTATCCACGACTACGTAGTTGCATTCTGTAATGACCATTTTTGAAGGTAATTTGTAAACTCCTAAAACTTCCCAGAACTACAGTACGTTCCAGTGTTACTGGAGAACTTGTAAACAGAGGGGCAAGATGTAGGCTTCAAATTCCTGCGACCTACAAACTCTATAGACTATTACCACAAACTGGGCTTAAATAATCAAGGAAACTAAAATGAAAATTAACAAAATAAATTTTGGAGATCAGTTCTGAAGTGTTAGTACTCATTCGTACTAAAAGCAAGATGAGTGAGTCTCTAAAATAAGGCCCAGCCCATGGCAAGAAGAAGTAGAAAAATGAACAAATAACACCTTCCTCATCCTTTGTCCACCGATTAGAAAAAATTGAATGAAAAGTTGCTCCATGCAAACAATATTTCAGATAATCAGAGTCCGCAAAATAATTGACAGGATGTTTAGAGAATTGTACGTTGGTATTGACTGCTTGTCATGTGGAGGTATCTGCTTTTCAGAGTATTCGAAATTGAAGAGCTAACAGTAATAAAAGGAGATTTAGGTAACGACAACATAATTTAGAAAAAAGCTTAAAGTGAATGTGCAAGATGATAAGTAGCCCGAGCTGAATTCGGACTTGCTACGTCTGACCATGTACGTTGAGTGCAAAGCGATAGAGTACTCAACACACAAAGTCGAGGGTAGCGAGTTCAAATCCTGCCCAAGTCACTCATTTTACTTCACTCTCACTCCACAAAAAGGGTTTATATGTATATGCCACTCACCTATCCAATCCAAGAAGGCGATATAATCGAGTAGAATCAGTAAACTGGGCAGTAGGCTGAAAAGCAAAATTGAACTTTCTAACAAAGCAATATGAACAAAATCAAAAGCCACAGCATCAAGATGAAATCCTCTAATTGTTGCATTGAATAATGTCAGATGTGCTACATACCCGACCATCAAGTAAACTCTTTCCTTGCACACCGTAGTTATGGAATGTAAGCACACTCCCAGGCAGGCAAACTAGGAGTAACGAGGAAAGTTTTAGGTAAAAACGTAGCTTAATGTATGAAGTACAAATTGAGCATAGGCAAAAAACATCTCAAAATATCAACACTATCATAGTACTCGAACGCAGGTTCGAACTCCAAAGTTGTGGAGAAGCTTATCAATGCTGGGAGGACAGCCTTAGCAAATCTGGCAAATTGCAGGCACCACCTGATCTAAATTTCTTCAATAGGAAATTCGATATAAAGAGTGAAATCTGAATTATGAGTAATAATTTCCTCGCTGAGGTCGAACTTATAATCTGGAATGAGATCGGCCACCTCTGTATAGGAGAATCTCAGCCATTTTGTCTCCTTCGAAAGGTCAATACCACTATCGAAGAAAGCAGAAATTTGTTCCTGAAGCTGCTGCAGATGTGTAGAAATGGCCTTCAGAAAGGAGCAATTAATTGCATGTAATATACCAGCGAAGTACTTGAAATGCTCACATCTGTCATACCGCCATAATTCAAGATTTTCTGAGAATGCTTCTAATGTGTCTTTTGCATCGAATATATTTATATCTTGTCACCGGAGTGATCTGCAAACTTTGTTTGATGCCCAGAAAATGTCATATGCTAATATTGCTTGGTTCTAATCACCAGCGAAAAATTCAGTATTCCTGTAATTGTAATTGTCTTCCTTCAACAATTGAACCAACACATCGAAGTTCGAGCAGATGCTGTAAACATGCCCCTTCGAAAGCCAGCCCACAGAGTTATCGAATAAGAAGTGGTCTTTAACTGACTCCTCTTCTCTATATGGTATACGAAAACGTCGAATGTTTGCAGCCCTACATTTTATAAAGCTAACGACAACATGATTTTTGATGACAGTGACTGACGATGTCGGCAAAAGAGATTGCCAATTATATGAGAGTTCAACACTTTCATCCTAGCAAGGAGTCCTTGTTTTTTCCTATCATAGTTGATGCACCATCTGTAGTACAACTTCTAAGCTTATTACAAGAAATACCACGTGCCTGGATATAGTCATCCACTTTCTGTAAGGTGTCCTACGCGTTAGTCGCCGTCAGCAGTGATTGCACAAGAGAAATTCTGTTTGGAAGGACGAGTCCTTGACAGATTGAACAAGACACGTCGATTGAGACCATGCTACAATATCGGTACAATTGCATTGAATATAAAGGGCTGATCATTATTTCGTTGACAACTATGTCTGTGAGGTCTGCGCTCAAGTTCGCAATTCTTTGATGCTCAGTGCTACTTGACAGGGGTAGTTTCTTGATTCTAACGGCTTTCTTCTCTACAATCATGCTCTGCATTAAAATTGAGATCAAGGGCTTTTCAATCTACAGATAAATCGGTTGACTTCGTATGATGCTATCATATTTTCACAGAGCGCTCATACACAGGGGCGGACGCAGACTAGTGCCATTGTAGCTTGAGCACTAGTCAGGCTTCTTGAGTTTCTTCCAGGCAGCTTCCTAGTCTATAAAATTAGTGTGAGCTTTCTGATCTTATTAGAAGGTGATGTAATGCTTTTTGTCTGTTCGGCGGAATGGACTTTAAATTCTCCATGAAGCTATGCCCTATCGTTTCCCAGTACTTTCCTAGCCAATACAAAAAACATCTCTTTACCAAAAATCAGATCTGAAGCAGGGAGGAAGTCTTTTGCATTCAAAGGGGCACAAATTTTCAACAAACTCCCAGATGAAATGAAGACCGAAACATCAATATTGAAATTTAAGACCTTATGCAAAAATTTTGACTTTAACTTTTAATATTAAGAAACTATTTCTCCACTTAGTTGTAATTTGCTTGTTTTCCTTTTCTTTTTAATTTCTTTTTAAGTTTTACGGGTCCTTGGGTGATAACAGCATCTTACTGCTGAACAAGTTTTCAACCTGTATAAATATGATTGTATTATTATTATTATTATTATTATTATTATTATTATTATTATTATTATTATTATTTTGTAATATTCCTAGCACTAGTGAGGACTACTGGGTCCGTAAAATACCTTGATTTTAAAAATCACAACTGCTTGCCTTCCTTGAAACAAACAACCTTCTTTCTGATCACCAGTATGGGTTTCGACAAGCCAGATCTACTGGTGACCTTCTAGCTTACGCTATTCACGCTTGGTCCTTTTCATCTAATCCACAAAATCTTTCCTACTCCAATGTTTCATCCTATTGTAACACCTTAGTTTCACTTCTCACAAATGACCTTTCAACCATAGAGATGTTTGGTAATGATAACCGTGTTAAGTTTAATCAAGGAAAGACGACACAGGTTGTTATTTCACGTAAACGTCAACAAGATTTTCCCCCTGGATTCATGAGTGATCATGAACTGGACATTTCATCTTCTGTCACTCAGCTTGGTCTTTTAGTGTCATCTAATCTTGGAAAACCCACATCCACTCCATTGCTAAACATGCATCTCAGAAACTTGGCTTCCTCTCTAGAGCACGTGGCTTTTTCTCTCCTTCTCAGCTGCTTACTATATACAGATCTCAGATTTGTCCTTCTCTGGAGTACTGCTCCCATGTTTGGGGTGGTGCTCCCAGATCTTCTCTACATCTTCTTGACAAAGTCCAGTCCAAAGCCATCCGTCTCATAAATAATCCAAGTCTACTCAGTCACACCCTTTCCAAGTCATACTATCCAATCCACGAACTCTTTCCCACAAATCTTCTTTCATTCCAAGAACCTGTCAACTTTGGAACACCTTACCTTCCACTTCTTTTCCTGAATCCTACAACTTATCTTGCTTCAAATTTAACATCAACAAACTGGATCTCACCTCCCTATCTAATTAACTTTCCTTTTCTTTCTCCCTTTGTCAGGGCTTTGTTATAAGCTCTATTGGCCTTAGCCTGTCATAACATACTAAAAAAAATCAAAGTCCATCAACTTGCTTGAAGACATGATTGACACTATTGCTCAGTCCTGGCGGGAGCACTAGTGGATTTTGAATGCATGATTGACACTAGTGCTGAAGTCCGACAGCAACACTGGTGGGCTTTGAAAACTTGATTGACACTAGTGTTCACTTTTAGCGGGAGCACTAGTAGATTTTTGAATAGTTGGCATCATCCAATGATAATTCAGCTCCACTAGTGCTCGAATCTGACGGGATTTCTTTCAAATTCGAGTAAGAGGAATGCTACAGTAGTTCCGCTCTGGCCACTTCCGTTCATCTCCAAGTCAGCACATTATATTTTGTGCTATCGATGCAAGCGCCGTACTCTTAACTTCAACGAAATACTGTGACAAAATTGCTCAATAGCATGTTGAGCACCAAGTGAAAGAGAGCTTGGAAAGTAGCAGAAAAGCTTCAGTTTGGATAAAGGAAATATCAATTTCACTCAACAGACCAAGTACAAGTTTTCATATATCACGCGTCTCTTCTCTGAGGAACTCTAATTTGTTAACATCATTTTCTAAACTGATGAGTTATGGCCTAAGATTTAACGAAGGATTGTTTATGTTCTGCAATACGTTCAATGGGTACTCTAGGGGGAAAACTAGTTGCCTATTCAGGACCAGGGATAAATATACATATGTGTTCATAACATAAAATGTGTTAAAAGATAATTTCTCCATAAGGAATGTCAATGGTCTTTTACGCCATTTCAAATTACAGTATTTTATAAAATAGACCTTGGCAGACAAGGGGTTCCCTATGTACTTCAAACGTTGGGTATGGGCACAAAGATTTCTTTCTTCATCAATTTGATCTAAGGCTTTAAGTTAATGATCACGCCCAGCCAATTTTGACCACACCCTCTTCTAGACACAAGCTACACTCAGATTTTTCCCTTGGGTCCGCCCCTGATACATATATCCATGAGTGGGGCCCTAAGTTTGTTCGTTCGCATTCTGTCACCACCAAGTCCCTTCCTGTAACGAACACTATATAAGCTAAGGCTTAGCAGAAAGAGGTTATACAGTATGGCTGGCTCTGAAGAAAGCATTACGCCGAAACATAAAGAGTGCCCTAGTTGAATGAACGACCCATTGGATTCCAAAAGTTGAATGACCTTTGAAGTTCCTCGGCTATTTCATTGCACCACATTGCGGTGCAGTGGAATAGCGCGGGACTCTTGGTCATGATACTTTTGTGTTTCCATGGGTTTGATTCCTCCTGGGGCACGAAAAAATTTTTATTCCAAATTGTGGCAGCCTACTCTAGACTTAGTATGTACTATATGTCAAGCCTTAGCAGAAACAGGTTATAGGCGTATATATATATATATATATTTATATATATAAACACACATATATTGTTAACTATTGTATAGACATGTGGACTTTCAAATTGTTGAAGTGCCAGTTTAACATAAGAAGAACTTCATCGGATGCTGAAGAGGCAAAAGAACTAATCGAAACTAATTACAATGATGTCTCGAAGAACTTATTACGAAATACTGATATGCGTGAAAAATGGCCGGGTGAAAGGAAGTATTAGATGAGCTTCTATAACAAGATAACAAGATTGATACCAGAGGATGGTGGAACAGAAGGAAATAGGGCTTAAATGAATGGAAATTTGCATAACTACTAGCAGACATAACAGGGCTATTGACGGAATCTGAAAGAAAAGTTTACAGGACTACGCCTATTTCCAAAAAGAAACACCACCCTAACACCATTAAGTTCTATTTCAAAATCTTGAATTGAATTTGAAAGATCGCAATCAGTAATTAAGACCAGGTTTAGGTTGGGAAGGGTAGTTAATTAACATCTAAAGAAATGTTAAAAAGTGGAAAAAAGCATCAAACAGAACATCATTTCATTTTTAGATCTACCTATAGGTTCCTTCAATGTCCATAAAAACGATTACGATAAAATTCATGTCTTTAATGTTTCCGCTACTGTAAACGCCGGCAGGCCAAAAGCTTCATATAAACAGTTTTGGAAACGTTCTCATACCGAAAGTTGTTTGGTCGAAACTCTTTTCCAACCTAATATGTTCTGCAGAAAAGAGGAAGTAAAGTAGTGCCTGACCCTTATAATCAGCCCCTATGGTATATGTCTAAATAAAAACTAAACGCCAACTTTATGCAGATAGGAAGAGTTCGTTTTCTCCACTTGACTCTTCAAATAAATAAGGAGTAAGTGGACACCTATTTTCCAAACCAGGTAGCCAATCAGTCGTAATATTACTCCTTTTACGTGCATTCCTTCAAATCTGGCTATATGTCACTATTCGTTGTACGGTCCTTAACCAACATTCTTAATACTATGGTCAAAATCTTTTTGCTCTTTCGTGCAAAAGGGAAATACTGTAGTTCCAAAAGACTAACTAAATATCATACTCTTGCTTTCAAAAATCCCGTATATTCCTGTAAGTAGTTATGGCCTATCTATTAAATTATTACACAAACGTTGCTTTCACTGCTTCAATCATGTGAATAATTTTCGCACAAAAAATATCAATAGTGTCTAGAAGTGTTTCACTTCCAGACATAAAGGGGTTTTCACACCTAAAGTAAGGTAGAATAAGACCCAACAGACAGATAAAAACAATTCAAAATAAGCTGTTTGGACAAGATCGTTGGCCTTCTCTAGCCGTCACATATAGTAGGGCGGTGAAGCATTGCCAAATTGTAAAAATAGTTGCTCATTCAAAAGAGCTGCATGCAGATGTCACTTATACAATGGTTATTTACAAATGACTTGATTATGTATTAAATCTAACAGAGCTTTTCAACTTTCCCATGGACTCCTTTTCCCATTTTTCTGTAGATGATCCTTTCGTAGCTCTTGAAGAAATGTAAGCTTATTCTATTTTCATGGACAAAGTATAAAGAGATCAAATAACTAATCAGAGAACACAGCAACATATCCAGCCAGAAAAACTTAGTTTATGTTGCAAGGTTTCCTTTGTCAAGCTCAAAAGAAAACATTTAGTTTATGTTGCAAGGCTTCTTCTGTACAACTATCAAATGCCGAATTAAACGAAAAAGCTAGAGAATATTCTCGATACCTTCCTACGTACACATGCCAACACGATTATTGGAGCAAGAAAGAAGGATTATTGGAATTTAATAGTAAAAAAATACTAGTTACAAGGAGTTCCACACTAACATGAAATGCCAACCAGAAAACTCAGACCTATGGTTCGACCTCATCCAGGTTCACAAGCGAAAAAGGCATTTGACGTATACCGTAAATCCTCAAATAAGCCCCACCTCCGAATAAGCCCCCCGTCGAAAAATAATTTTTGCAAATAAGCCCTCCTCGAATAGGCCCCCATGGGGGCCTATTCGAGGGAAGCATAATTGTAGAATAATATCATATTTCAAGAAACCCTCACAGGACAATAGCTGTACAGTATTACTTCCTTTGAATGGAGGCAAAAAAGCAAAGAGAAACGTGACTTTCGTGATAATAGAAGCATTATGCTGTTTGTTAAATCTTCACACAACACTTTGTAACTCTTTAAACGATATCAGATTCTGTAATTAGAAGCTCAAAATTTAGTTGATTGAGTAAATTGTGACGTTTTCTATGCCAGCCTTTGAGGCAAATGCCAGACTTTGAAATAAGCCCCCCCCCTTGAATAAACCCCCACCCAAAAATTCATTCTTGCAAATAAGCCCCCGGGGGCTTATTCGAGGATTCATGGTATCTAAGGAATGTAAAGATACCACAGCGAAGACTAAAGACGAAACGAATGCAATGAATCATACTGAATCATTCAAATCATTCAAAAGGATGCCACGGCGAAGACTAAAGACGAAATGAATGCAATGAATCATACTGAATCATTCAAAAGGAACTGGCATAACGCACTGGACAGTACTAAGGGAGAGGTCATTATTGATGCCTACGACCGGGGCGGAAGGAACAAAGATGGTGCATGACAATTCTTTAGGTCATGAGAGCAAAATTATGATAATTTTGGGGGTACCTATTCACTCTTATATTTCACTACAAGATATTGGCATTAGTTATTGAAAAAGCATCACATATAGGTATCGGTGCTTTGAGATAGAAGCATGTAATTCAACAAAAAGCACAAACCTGTGTTTGTAATTTCATTATCAAATTCCAGTTCCGTTACATGGCCTCTTATGATCTTCTTTTGCCCATCAACATTCACAAAAATTACAGTCCCTGAATAGATCAAATTTCAGGTTTGAAAAAGCTTAAAACAGGTATTAGCATTTAATAAGATCACAACCAAACGTGCTCCTATACAAAAGTGGGTAAGACTCTTGAATACAAAGATGCTTACCAAATATGTGCCTTATCAGAAATAGCAATGAAAAGTGTTAGTAAAACCAATATTGTTAAAACGAACGAGTCTCCTAATGATTTCCGTCAGGGTACGTATATAGAATCAGAAGTATACATATGATGCATACATAATATTGTACAAACAGGCATTGTACACAAAACTACTAATTGGCCTTATTTTGGATTTACTGTTTAAGATGAGTAAGGAGATCCTTTCTCAAAAATCAAGTCTCTATTGCCTTGATTTCTCAGAGAATGAAGTATACTTTAGCTAAGGGCATAATGGTACAATTCAATTAACACCAGAATAGCTCATAGAAATAAACGAATACCATACATATGCTAAAAATAAACTCACTATCATAGGATATCAAAATGACATCTCTTTCCAACTGAGAGAAAGTTGTTACTTTCAGAGGGATTGAATCTGAAAGAAACCCAAAGATAGACACTTTTTTAACAGCTCTCAGCTGTTCACAAACGAAATAAGTCGTACGAATCCTCCAAAACAGAGAAACAGTCTAAGTTAAAGTAGAAAACAGTCTGATGATGGTAAAGATTAACAAAGCAATTAAAACTGCAATCCTAACATCTGCTCATATGAAGAGAAAAAAGAGATATCTAGCTGTTAAAAAGTCATACATCTGGAGGACTAGATAATCCTATGCTGGATTGAAATCTGAAATAGCATGAGGGTACTGCCTTCCTTAAATATAGATACCGGTAGGCCTAGAATAGAATTGAACGGTATAATATATATATACATACATACATACATACAAACATACATACATATATATATATATATATATATATATATATATATATATATATATATATATATATATATATATATATATATATATATATATATATATATATATATATATATATATATATATATATATATATATATATATATATATATATATATATATATATATAACGGTATAATATATATATATACATACATACATACAAACATACATACATATATATATATATATATATATATATATATATATATATATATATATATATATATATATATATATATATATATATATATATATATATATATATATAAATATAAATATATATATAAATATAAATATATATATAAATATAAATATATATATATATATATTCAACGAATGCACTACCTTTATGCTATTTCAGTTTCTTTTGATACCATATACATTCTTTATATCAGCTGCAGCTATAGCACTCTAAAGTCATAACTTACATTATACTATGACTTCTAATACAAGATGGTATAGAAAGTAGCATGTATTTCCGTATAAATCGGTTTTTAGTCTTTAGCTTGAAAATGAAAATTTGAGAATTCTACATCAAGAATACGGTGTGGAACATAAAATAACCTTGCTGTAAGAACCAGCTTGAAGCAGACTTCAGATCAACTTTGTCAAAGAAAAATGAACCATCCGCCCTGAGAAATTGAAGAAATCTAGATTTATGGACTACTAGCATAATGTATGCTGTAAAACAAAGCCTACATGCAATTACATACACAAGGATTCATGTACTTAAAATAAATTGTGATAAACTATTAATATTACCAAATAGAACGACAAGCCAGAACCTACTTAATCCTGTGTTACATCAAAAGACAAAAATGTTTTATTATCATATATTTAGCGATTGCATTTCAAGTTAAAGGTAATTAGCAAAGGTTTCATTTTGTTTCCATTTCTAAAAAGCAAGCATTATGGCTACCTTAAATAAACACCCAGGCATATTAGTGGGTATTCTGAATCCTTGACCACAATCGCCTCGAATAAATCCAACTCATGAGGCAAACTACACGGGAAATTCTGAAAGTTGAATAGAAATATTGGATAAAAATTCAGAGACAATTAATAATTTCTTATCATCAGAAAAATGAAATGAGTATATGCTATACTGAAATTTGCAAGCAAAAACAACTGAAGTAGCTAGGCAAGTTTCTTGTTATATTCTAGGGTATACACAGCGGTATAATTGCATCAATGGGAGCATACATTTATGACGTCTAAAAGCTTAGCAGTTAATAGCTTCCCTCCCTCCTACAACTTAATCATCTGAATTGCCACAAAAGAAGACTGTGTAGCATGTTGACAACAATTATGGTAATTAAAAGACAATTCAGATTCAAATGACTCTTGTTACAAATCACCTCAAATTCAACATTTTGTAGCATTTCAGAAATTCCTATGAATGGCATCTCTGCTTCTATTTCAATCTGTTCAAAAATCCCCTCTCGAATTCTTGCATCGCCTTACATTCTACTTTAGCAAAATGAAAACAGGAGACAAGGATGCCTTAAGTGTCAGAGATCCCTACTACCTCCCGATTAACAAAATTTCAAAAAGTCTTAAATCCATTTTACCCCCTCCTTCACTTTTGTTGAAGTCAGAATTGCATGCTCCCCAATTTTTGGCCTAGTTTTACAAGTAGAGCTGGCAATGAAAAATATATAACAGAGAAAAGCAAAACTAAAAACATACTTTTCTGGAGATATGTTACCATATCAGCAGATTTGGCAAAAGGAAGTAAATGTAAACCAAGGTAAACAAAAAGAAGGAAAAGTCGGAAGAATCGTTTCAACAGCAATAGCGTCGAATGAGTTTTGCTGGGCGTAGGGAGTGTTATAGATATTTTATGAGTCATATAGAATGAAGTAAGGAATTTAAAAAACGAATGATAAAATTATATCTAAAATTACACCAAAATTAAGGTGGCTATTTCGCTATATACGTTAATACTATAGCTTAAGAGAGTTGTGTCAGCATTTGTAGAATAGGCGAAAAGTGTCTCATTAAAAGTATCTATACATACTAATCATACATCGATAATTCTAATTCTGTATTACGCCAAAAATTCTTGCCATATCACGCAAACTGCGAGATAGGGGCTCTAAAGCCCAGAAAGTTAAAAAAAATAATTGCATACCTTAACTATCATAAACTTTTGCATAGGCTCGTACCATTGAAGCAATAAAACACTTTCAACTAGTGCAGCACTCATATAAATCTGATTATTGTAGGGGTTATGAACTAAAAATTAAGAATTATTTCTAGTGTAACAAAATCTCTCAAAACTAATTACCTAAGGATAAATAAGATTGTACCCTTTGAGAAGGGAGAATGAAAGAAGACAAGTTCATAAAAAACATACAAATGAAAAGGGCAAGATAATTCATCTATGGAATAGCAAACTGATATCATTCAAACAGCCGAAATGTGACAACATATAGAAACAATTTTGGAGGCAAGAAAGTCCTCTTAATGGAGTATATACAAACAGAGAGAATCAGAACTAAAACTCAAACAAAATTCAAACAGAAACAAAACAGCTTTCTTATATAGTGATTTATTTACGATACAACGCAGAGCTGGTAAAATACAGTCTGGAAAAGAAAAATTTGTGTTTTAAGCAATGGGAAAAGTACAAGTTCAACAAATAACTTGCCAATACAACACTTCCTAACGCCTTGTGTTCCGGGGATTTTACTAACCATTGGCACTTCCCTATAGGAGAAAATCTATCTTAGACAGGAGCATCATTTATGTTCAAAGCAAGAAATTCATTTAAAACGCCTTTGACATACGAATAAAAGACGACGAGAGAAAAATACAAAACAAAGAGAATGACACAAACAGAAACAAAAGGTATTGGATGATAATGAAGGACATACAGCTATATGGCTTAGTTTTAATACTTACGTATGTTGCTATAGCTTACAACAATTATCACGATCAAGAAAGAACTGAGGCATATCTTACAGTGAAAATTGGCAAAGGAAGGCTGCCTCATGAATTCTAGCTCAACATATTCCACGAATGTTGAAACAAAAGCTACAGTATACGATCCGTTTTTACGTCCATTTTCACCTTAAGGATGCACAAAGGATCACGCAAACCAGCAGAAAGGAACACCCTTGCAGGCAAAAGGGATAGGCTTTACTTGTTGTGTTATTGTCTAACAGTAGCAGTACATCATGACCTCTTTTTTATCAGTAACTCCAATAAAAAGCTAATGCAACACTTGCAATACAATGTACCCTTCATATCAACAAAGACACAGAGTCACCGAATTCTTGCTATGAATAGACCATGGTATATACAAAATACAACAGTTAATAATACTGTCTTCGCCTTCGTTTTTGGCTTCGAAAAAACAGGCCCTAAACATTACCTGCGCAAATTAGCAGGTTAGCACTATTTGTTAAATTGCAATATGTTACATTAAAAGGAAAAGTCAATGTCAAATTTTATTTGAATTGGTAGAAACTACCCTGCTTATGGGATACCACATGAAACAAATATCCAGATAAAGAAAAGAGTGAAGCCCGTCAAGGAATTGCCGCAAAGCTCTATTAATTCCCTATCTAATAAGTCGTCCTTTCGAGCAAAAATAGAAATAGGTCACCCTCTCTATTAAGTCTCCTTTAGCTCCTGAAGCAAAGGAAAAAATACGCCAACTGTGAGAATTTAATGACAGCTTATAATTTTGTCTACTTTTAACGCTTCCAATTTCTAATTTCATAGGCTTTAGAGTCACAGCATTCTTTCTCAGTTGTTCTTCTAATGTCTCTAGCCCTTTCATAATATCTAGCATTCTTGGTCCAGTCGCTGAGGATATTCGAAAGAGCTTCAAAATATGGCATCAAGTAGTTGCCTTAACGGGTCTGATGATGAAAAGATCAAGTGCATTAAGTATGGTTCATGTAAAGATTCACTTGAGCGCCTGAAATGTCTTGAGAATACCGATGTTGATCATGTCGAAGGAATCCCAGAAGACGAAGTTTCTTTAGAAGATGTCCCAGGACTAGCAACAGACCCAGATAATGTTGAAGAAGTTGAGAACATTAGAATTTACTAACTGTTTATAAACCAAAGCAGCTACTAGCAAAGGTTTTGTGTTATAAATAAAGTCGAAAAAATGCATAAGAAAACTTACATAAATTTTTACCTTGTGTTAGTAATAAGCCCCCTTTTTTACAAACCTCGATCTCCATTAAGCCCTTCCTCTGCGAATGCAAAAAATAAAAAGTCCTCCGAGGCTTAATGGTGCTTCTAAGATGATCCAGGTCTCGTTCGAAATATTTCTTACATTCGACAAATATGATCTTCCAAGTGCAATTCATAAAGTAATCAAAAGACTCAAACTATTCCGCAGTTAATTTTTCACTGTCTACGCTCTATTTCAAGTATTAAAACTAGAATTAATAGCTGCACATTGCAATGATTTTCCCACAATGAAACGAAAATTATAACGAAGTATGCCTTTCCTTATAGGGAACAAGCAAACACCTATGTCTCATGCCTTCTCCAATCATTCAGTTGAAAATGGGCGTAAAATAGGATCGTGCAGTTGGCCTTTCACTTCCGCATCGCTTTTAAGTTGGATGCAAGAGCGTTGTAATGTCCATAAGCAATAGACTGCTCGTGATGGTCCACCGACATCGTTATCTAACCCTTGGTATAAAAGATAAGCTATGATTAGCTATGTATTCCCGATGGGCATTTTAAATCTTCCAGCTATTGCAACGGAGACATTTATTATTCTTTTGAATCTCATTACTGGATAACCCGCAGTTTCTTTTGTGTTTGGTCATGAAACCTAACCATTCTGCTCTGTTCACTGAATTTGCATCATACGTATATGCATACATCAATGAAATCATGACATCATGATAACTAACTAAGGTGAACCCCAATAGAAGTCATAATCAGGTAAAGGAGAGATGTGTAGTATTCATGATGATGAATATTATTGTTATTGTATATTTTGAACCGAGGTTTAGATTGATAGATGAGTGGTCAAAAATGGCAATAGTATCTTTCGTGGCGTGTCCTTTCCGCATATTAAACTGGCGACGAGAATAAATCAACTCAACAGGAGAGAGCTCTACATCATGGCGCAGGCTTCTTCTCTTCCACCTGTGCCTCCCTTCACGGAAGCTTCCGACCCGGTGACAGCTCATACGGTATGAAAACGATGGGTGATCAGATTTGAACAGTACCTTGCGGCAGCAGATATCGAAGAGGAGAAACTCAGAAGAGCGCTATTCAGCTATCTTGCGGGTGAAACAGTAGCAGATATTTTTGCGACACTTCCTGATACTGGTGATGATTACTGTACCGCCATCACGAAGTTAAATAAGCATTTTGAAACACAAAAGAATTTATTGCATGAGAGGTATATATGTCGTCAGGCCAAGCAGGAGGCTAATGAAGCTCTTGCACAATTTCACGTTCGCCTCCAAACGCTAGCTAACCGTTCTGAATTTGGTAACAAGAAAGATGTTGAAATTCTATTGCAAATTGTTATCAATGGGTCGTCGAGTCGTATGAGGAAGAAAGCACTTCGAGACCCAACGTGCACACTACAAGATTTTTGCTGGAGGGTCAACGGGACGAAACCAGTACTCAACAGGCTAGCATTATTGAATCTTCGTCATCACAGAGACAGGATTTAAATCAATTGGCCCACGGTCGGAAAAGTTGCCAATCTAGCCGTCAAAAGCATGGCAAATGTTACAATTGTGGTGGATCGTATCCTCATCAACATTCAGGCTGTCCAGCTAAAGGCAAAACTTGTAATATATGTGGTAAGGTTAATCACTTTGCTAAGGTATGTCACAGAAAATTTCAAAAATTGGAAGTAAGAGATTTAAAGCTTTTTGCCAAATTATAGATCAACACCACATACAACCATGAAAATTTCTCCTTAAGAATTGTTGTACAATAGAGCAATCAAAGGAAAGCTACCATGTATAGCAAAAAATCTATTTCCAAAAGACACAGAGAAGCGCAAAGAAGTGATGTCCTCGGGAAAGAGAAAATGAAAGAATATGGAGATAAAAGGCGACATGCAAAGAGCTCAGGCATATGTGTGGGGGGATTCAGTCCTACTGAAACAAGAAAAGAAATCTAAGTTTTCAGTATCGTCTGAATCCATGCCATATACGGTAATAAATAGACATCGTTCTAGAGTCACAGCTATCAGAGAAGATGGACGAACGATTACAAGGAATGTGAGTTTCTTCAAGAAATACAAGGCGAAAGTAGAAAATGATTCTGATGATGAGGATGGTTTTTTCATCATGACAATCGGGAAAGCAGAGGCAACAGTTCAGGCAAATAGCGAGCCACGATATCCTATGAGGCAGCGAAGAATACCTTAAAGATATGGCGATGTTATGGCAACAGACTGTTATTGGCATTCTTGACATTTATACCCATTTGTCTGTTTTAGGGATATTTTCATGTCCACTGTTTTGTTGTGTTATTTCACAAAAAATAAAGAAAAGAAAGAGTGATGTAGTATTCATGATGATTATTATTATTGTTATAGTATATTTGGAAACGAGGCGGAGAATGAATCGCAACATATAGACGAAGCGGAAAAAAAATCATTTAGTACTTTGAAATGGATTAATAAATAAGCCCGAAAGGTTTTGTAATGAATATAATTCAGAGTGCTAAATAAGTTGTCTTTTCCTCGTATTCGTCAGCGTGATACGATTCATACATGAATAAGTTCAGTTAAATTCTATGCGCTATCAATTATCTCAACAATACGTTTAATGCATTATCATAAAATATAATTTGTCGCGACCAAAAAATCATCTCCTTTCTCAAGGAGCTCAAAGAACTGCGCGCAAAAAATTCATTACAATTAAGGATTGCTTTTAATAATTGAATGACCTTCTTTGAATTTGGGAAGAAATCCATCTCAATCAACATTCTAGATTCAATTTAACGATAAATGATGCTCGACATCTGGCTAAGAGGAATTCAGTAAAGATCTACCCAAAAGACGATCCGACAGAAATATGTAAAAAGCGATTCCAGAAAAGCAAAAGGAAAATACCTCGGCTGTGGCACATAATTTTCACCTGTGGATGCTGCATGCAATGCCATCAAATTGTGCATGTAGACAAATGGCGGAGAGGCTAGGATTGAAATATTACATATATAAAAATGCCTAAAAATATTAACCCAATCCGTTTTTTTACTGAAATAGGTGTCATTACACTGAAAGCAAAGATACTCCGCCTTAACATGCACTAAAGCAAAGCAAACAAAAGATATATAAGGTAAAAAGCAATGGGAAGGTAATGAACAAAAACATACCTGATATAGATACAAGAATATTTTTGATGACATAAACCCAACTACACGGCTGAGAATATAACTGCATGACAAAGTAATAGAATATTAAGGTAAACTTTGATGAGATAAAGCCAGTACAGCAGCCAAAGAAAATAATGACGATATGCAATATTCATATCATGAGGGGTGTGATGTAAACTGGGGCTCAACTAAAACGGGAAATTCGATTCGATTTTGCATGCAAAAAATCTTACCTGCACCATTTCAATATTGCTTGTATCATCAAGATTTAGACTGTAGATACCCTCATTAGATGCAAAGATAAGGAAATGATCTGCAATATAGAGCAATGGGTTTCAAGGCATGGACAAATATGATAATTCTTGGGCAAGTTCGAAAGATTGAGAAATGATATTTAATCAGTACGTAGCGTGGCACGATCTAACTTTGGTTTTGATGGCCATTTTCTTGAAAATTTGCTACAATTGTTGGCAATCCATGATAGATCTGTGAATAACTTAGTAGTATAAATCAAATACTCACTTCGACTACCAGGATGAGTCCAGCTACTAGCACAATGAATGTTTAGGGGACACTCATTGAACACTTTTGTGAAGCAGTTTTCCTTCAAATAAACAAACGAACATTGTATTCCACTACAAAAATTGCTAGTCACTGAACATAGTTGCCTAAGAAGAGAGAAATGCAAACTAGGAACAAAATAAAATAAAACTGATGACGTCACCCAAACTTGGCATCAAAAGAAAATATAGACATCACCCACCAGAAGAAATTATTATTCAAAATTAATTCTAAGGAATATAAAACAGAAATTAACAAGACTTCAACTCACTGCCTTTCTTGCAGCAAACATCTGAGACTCTGGCTGAATAGGAAAATAAGCACAAAGAATGACTTAAAAACTCAAAAGCAAAGATGAACGATGTAACGATGTAACGAGAAAAATAAATCACCGCTCATAGAACGCAAGAAGAACCGTCAAGAGCCTTCGGCATCAATAATTAAAATGCTCTTTAAGTCATTGAAAGGGTGTAAGTAAATTGAACAAAGCCTTTAGTATTGAAGGGGTTCAATTAATATAGTAGAGGCATAAGCAAGTTCTGATGAAATCATGCCGTTTATAGCAGCAAAATCAACTTAACAAATAACATTAAAACAAATGGAAAATTAATCCCGATTACAATGCTCACAGTTGCTAGTAGAACATTCTACGTTTATGCAAGAGTCGCACAAAAGAAAAGATTACCCTCTGCGATGGCTTTCTTGGAGGCAACGGAGGAGGCGCTTCAAAATTTTCATCCCCTCGAGGTCTTGGAGGCACAGGTGGCGGAACATAATCCTTCTCACGAGTAACAGCCTGAAGAAAAAGAACACTATAAGCAATCTGTTAAAGGGCTGAATAGCGAGTTAGTTTTATAAACTGTATTTAATTCACAATATAAAAATGTTTTTCTTTAGCCATCGTGACTTAGCGGCAGTGCACTCGACTCAGACCACCAATGACGGGGCTCGAATCCTAAAACTAAAAATTTTGGCAAAGAAAAAAAAACGATTGTTGTGCCTTTGTTTCTTTAATTTTCATAAAATAAAAATAATGCCTAATCACCGTTGTCACCAGTTTAAGTTCAAACAAAAAAAACAGTACTTGATTAGAAAACGAAAGGCAAAAAGAAAGTAGCAAAAGATAAATCTTGCATGTATTCAACAAATTAAGCAACGTATCATACAAGCAGCCTTCTCTTCCGTGATCATTCTAGCATTGAAATGCTTAGGCTTTGCACCTGAGAGACCCAGGAGGCTAGTCCGCAATTCTGGTTGGTTGAAAAAGTATGGAGCACATATGACGATAAAAGATTTAAGAAAAACTTTAGACCGACAAAGGGAACATTTTTGTACATATTGAACGCAATTTCTGACGATCTCAAAAGGAAATGGTAGGAGACACTTATATCTCCCCAGCTTTCAGGCTTGGGACATCCTTTTATAGGCTGGCAAGGGGTGATCATCTCCATAAGATAGCAGAAATGACTAGGATGGTTACAACAACCGTGTGGCAAATAGTTTTAGAAGTTTCAATGTCAATTGTAAACAGACTTTGGCAACCATCTGTAATGAAATTGTTTCCTTCAAACTGTGATGAGTACAAAGAATGTATCACTGACTTTGATGAAATATGGCAATTTCCTTATTGCCTTGGAGCTATTGACAGTTGCCACATTCCCATTAAATGTCCTGTTAAAGGGATAGAACGTGCCAAAGAGTACCACAATTTTAAAAATTTTCATTCTGTTTTGCTGATGGCAATTGTCGATGCCAAGCACAGGTTTGTCTGGGCAAGTAGTGGGTACCCCGGCAATAGTCATGATGCCATCATATTTGAATCTACAACCTTATACAGCAGAATCACTGATGCAGATATAATTCCAACAATTTCAAAACAACAGGTCGGCTGTAACATCATTGGCGATTCTGCATTTCCATTTACAACATGGCCTATGAAGCCATTTTCACATGCTGTTCTGTCACCACAGCAAAGATACCTTAACTATAGGTGAAGCAGGGTAAGACTGGTGACAGAATGTGCATGGCAGGCTAAAAGGACGCTGGAGAGTTTTAAGCAGAAGAAATGATTGTTCTCAGCAAACTGTAAAACTTGTCTTTGGCTTATGTGATATTTCACAACATATGCATTGATTTAGAAGACTTACAATCGTTGCCGAAATTACTTGGAACACCACACATCTCTGAGATTAAACGGCATGATATTGACACAAATAGTACTGATACTAAACGAGCCGTTTAAGTAATTTAAAGCCCCCCCTCCCAAAAAGAAAATGTTGGATTCTGTAGATAAGATGATGCTACACGTGAAAACGATCGACGTCTACGAGACACCAAGCGTATATCACAGTAACACAATATTGTACGGGGAGGGGGGGGGGGGGAAGCTAGGCATGGAAACGTGTGAAAAATCTGCAATTCGTTCCAACAATTTTGGCAACGATTGTAGCTCCAAAGTCATGGGATATATCCTTCAATTCTGAAAATGGCAGTAGAAGACCAAGAGAGCAAGTCAGAGAACTATTACATATGACATGTGCGCAAAGAATAAAAGATAGCTCCAAAGCAGCAACAGAGATAAGAGAGTGTTTTAAGACAAAGTTCTGGGATGAAAAGGAAGGCAGATGGTAAATTAGAGTAATCAACACTTCAGCATAAGACGAGACTAAAGTTTTTCACGAACAGCACTATTTTAAACTTGTTATTAAAATTTTTTTTTCATGATATCTTGTTTTCAATGGCTGTTTAAGTTGATAAAAAGTTTATTCATTTGAAATATGACTTGCAAAAAGTGATCGCACAATGTTTGGTTGCATTATGTTGTTGAATCCATGAATGTTCTCTGAAATGTGTTGTAGAGGCTGGTTGCAAAAATGTAACTGAGTGGTTTTTTTGCAATTGCATTTTCTATCACATTGCCATTTGCATTTTCATCATCCTAAATTCATGCTGTCTGTCCAGTTCAGTTTGATTTTCAAAGAAATCTATCATGGTTCTTGTGTTATCTTTGTCTAAAGCAATATTAAAAGTCTTGATTGCATCTTTCAAAATATCAATGTGACATTGCTTCTTGCTTTTCCATTTTAATGGAACAAAGAGTTCTTTCTTTGTAGTTTCTGGTTCATCATTGGTGGTTGGAGTACTTTCAGGCTCAACTAACTTAACTGCAGAAGGCTCAATTCCAAGCTCTGGCTTGCATGAACTTCTTGACTGAACGTAGTGGAAAAGCTTCTTAAATCAGGTGTCATATCAATTCTCATTTGTAAGACGATTGATACCAGAAGCTGTCTTTTGGATCATTGCTGCACGCTTGCATATACCTATATACACTATTTGAACTTTGATCTTGCCTGCTTTACTGTAAATAAAAACACAATACATCTATCTTTGCAACGCTCTTGTACTTCTTTAACTATTTTGTTATAGATATCTGTTGCTTTACAGGCTTTGTTATTCGTGAAGATGAGCTTTTTGCGACAATACTCGTCGGTGCAGACTGGGTCAATCAAGTCAACAACAACATCATTTTCGCACGCTTTTCTTCGTCCTTTATTCCTCCTTCTTTTAATGAACTTTTGACTTCCCTCTTCTTCACTTGCATTCTCTTCCTCAGATGTTAGATTGTTGCTTTTAGCTGACGGAGTCACTCGAGTTGGTACCCTTTGTGCTCCCATTATCCCCTTCCTCTTCGATTTCCTTGGCAGCCTCACACTCCTCGTCATTTTCACTGTGACAATGATCTGTGTCTACCAGCAAACTAAACAAGATAATGGCAATCAGAGGTTTTCTTCACTTTCACTCTCAGAATTCGACAAGGTAGCCATGTTTACCTTAATTTACAATACGGCAGGCCGCATTGAGCATGCGCAATAAGACAAATCTGGAGAGAATCTGGATTCATATGGATTTTCAATGACTAATCACAGGCTGAATCAAATTCGATAAGCCTGAAAAACGGTGCAAGAAACAGCACCGAATCTATGCCGTTTTATACGGTGAGCAGTAGCTTTCTAACACCGTAATTAATTATCAAAGTCGGTTTAATTATATACACCGTATTAGACCGCATTTAATTCATACTTAGATTTTCCGAAGCAATTTTCTGCTATATGACGAAACACGATACGACATAAAAACGATACGGCATAAAAACGGCGTATGAAGCAGGTCATGTGGATTATGAAATTGCTCTTGATTTGATTGATGTGGGCTTGATTGGATGGTAACAATAAGTTAGCAAAAACCCAAAGAACACCAGATGTGATAAAACAAACGAACAATGTAACCTCAGTATTGGATGCAATAAAATACAGCCTATCAACATTAAAATTGGTATGACAAATCTAACAAATAAAGGTTATTTGGTACAGTCAATGATGAGTTACAACAAATGAAACCTGGTGAAATGTCAGAAAAAATTGATTTTTATAGCTTTTAGCTCAAATCTAGAACGTCTCTAGTTGTATATGCCTATTTCTCTTGACGGCTCCAAAAACCTCCGTCTACTTGTAAATAAATGAACAAATTTTGAGTCAAGTTGCATTTGTAATTGTGTTTTTTCGCCAAATACATTGATACAGGTACTAGAATAAAAATTCCGGCCTGCGAACAATTTGATCCATGAAATACACAAAAGGAAGTAAAACACATACACCTACAGTTCAGTATAGGTCAGCAAATGTACCTTTGACCCGTAAGGTTGAGCTTCCTCTTGCTGAAGTATTGAGGGAAGAGACATTTCTTAACATACCTTTGGAGGAAGAGGCGGTGCATCATTTTTTGGCAAAGGCTGCATTGGTCTTTGTGTGTGCTTGATAGTCTCCACTTCTAGAGTATTGTCCCTAGGAAGTTTGAAGGTATATATGCGTGTGATACAGTACACAAAATTCAATAGATAATCAAAATGAAGAGCAGAAGAACAAACAAGGTAGATAACACAATCAGCATGTCATCAGATTGAACAATTGGCTACTAGGTCCATCTTGGATATGCAGTATGCATGATACAATCAGGTTTGGTACGACTATCTATAACAGGCTAAGTTATACAGATCGCTTAACCTAAAACCATAACTACACTGGCAATACAAGGTGCCTTCCATAGCCAAAAAGGGCACAGGGCTACCGAGTTCGGGTTGTAATTGGTAGTTAAAATAAACAACTATCAATGTTTGACAGAAGAGCTGTTTTCTATTTTCTTATTTAAGTTTTAACTTTTCCTATTTATGCATTTAATTAATTTTTTTCTTAATTTATTGTTACAGTGAAACTGTCATTAGGTTTTTAGGATTTTTAATGGTATTTTTGTATTTTAACGGAGGGCCCCTTGAAAACCAGCTACGGCTGAAGGGATACCCTCCCTAAACATTTTTAATAATAATAATAAAAAAAATAATTTAATAATCAATTACCCTCAATAACACAGAAAAAACGCAATATATAATGATATTATTTTAAACTTCAATCACAAAATTCATACAATACAATGCAATATTACAGTAGCTTGAATTGGCTAACCTACCTACAAGCGAGGAACAAACAAATAAACAAACAAATAAACAAACAAATAAACAAACAGACAAAAACACCAAAATAAATCAAACAGAATGAAATCAAAAAGGGGCAAGTACAAGGTTTGCTCATATATCTAAATCTTTACTAAACTGCAATACTGAATTGTGACGACAAGCAAACGCCCTTCAACAAGGTAAGTTTTGCAGCTTGCAGTAACATGTAATAGACTCCCAGGGCGAAGGCAGAAGGCAAAATCAAAAGTTTAGTTAAGATTTCACTTAGCAAGATTTGTATAGATTGCTGAGTTATCTAAATACGATACAGACAAATTACATACTTTTTCAAAATTTGATGTAATAGAATATACTTTACTCTACAAAGATGCACCTCTCTAATTCAAAGCGGAATGTGATTGGCTATTTGCCATTTCTTGGTGTAAAAAACACGACAACAACAATAAAAACAACAACAACTGCTACTTCTACTACTACTTCTACTGCTACTACTTCTACTGCACATAAAAACAGTTCTCAAAATTCTAATATACAGGGTAAGTATAAGGCTTGTTTCTAAAGCATAATTCACACTTGGTGCGTTTCTTGTGACGCTGCCTATTTAAGATTTGCATTTTTTGACGCAATGCCTGGGCATCGCGTTTTTTAAGCTACGCGTCACTATGCGGCAAAGTTGAAAATATTCATCTTTGACGCATCGAGACGCACCAGAACAATAGCAAGAGTCAAGATAGACGGACAAGTTGGCAAGAAAGCTATGCTTGTGATTCACCAGCAGCAAGGTAGGTAAAGCGACAGCACGCAGCATAGTTGATGGCAAAGGCTAACGAAACCGAGATCTTTGTTTTGTCAACGATGGTTCTACCAAGTTGAGCAGATCGTGAAATATCGAAGGTAGCATTCGGAAATAAATAAAATGCATGGTATGATCAGGCAGTCTCATCTCTGTTATTAAATTTGAGTAATGCCCCTGCTGCTTACGAGTCTCCCACAATCGTCAAACCCAAACACGACGTTAGCTCTGTTTCTTCTTGAGTAAAACAGCAGCAATTAACTGGTTTTGTAAAGCCAACGCAACAAGTATGTCATTTCGATTAGACGCCATCTTAAATTTGTTTTGGTAAAGACACTTGATGACGCACTAAATGGGAACAGACCTCATGCATTTTTGACGCATAGTGACGCGACGCGCCGCATCGTGACGCATCAAGTGTGAATTATTATTATTACTATTATCATCATTATTATTATTAACTTTTTTATACATGAAAACTCCTTCAGCTAAAATAACTACAAACGTACATAAAAAGACTATGGCAGAATACAGAATGGCTGCATCTGACGGGTATATTAATAATTTTCTTGATTATGTACGTAGAAGAGGGCTTGTCAAATTTGAGATCTTCCAGCAATAACTGGGAGTCAGATGGTTTACCCACAAGTCCCAGAGTACTCATTATCTTTCTAGAGCAAATCTTGATAGATACTCATGAAACGTTTCAAGGCACTTGTTAGTACAAATGCTGAAAATGTTTCGAACTTGCGGTTTGCAGATGACATTGATCTTCATGCTGGGTCTGGAGAGGAACTGAAGGTTCTAACTCAAAAACTTAAAAAAGACGCCATATAAATTCAGAATGGAGTTAAATACTTAAATATGCAAAATGATGATTACTGATAGTTGGGAAGGTAGACATATACAAGTGGATATTAAATTTGATGCCAAGACAGCTGAAGTCGTTGATAGCTGTCGCCACTAGGGATTTTACATTGCCGGTGACTGAAGGTCAACTAGAGAACTTCAGGCTCGTTTTGCTATGGCACTTGGCAAGATGACACAACCAAAAATCATCTGGAAAAACAGACAACCTTCGACTAAATCTAAATTCAGGTTGTTAAGGGTGCTAACCCTACTAATAGCTCTCTGCCGCTGTCAACAGTTGACACTCACAAAAGAATTGGAAGCAAGAATTACGCGCTTTGAAGTCAGATGCTACAAATGTCAATGAACATAAGTTAAATGAAGAAGAAGAAACAGCATTAACAAAGAACTTGGAAAGATCGTAAATTTGTTTGAAGTGGTGAGAAAAAGGAAGTTTAAATGGTTTGGTCATGCGATGAGGCCGAATGGTGACAGCTCAGAAACGACCATACTAGCGGGTAAGGTTGATGGTAAAGGGAGCCGAGATAAAGCGTAGAAGAGCTAGAAGAGTAAGACTACCAAATGGATCAGGATGATGCTACAAGCGTTGGCAAAAATCCCAAACAATCAACCAATAAGATGAATCTATTTTAAACCTTCGTCTTTATAATGCCATCTTGAGGCGGAGCTGCTGTGAAAAAATTACTAATAAATTTTTTCTTGAAAAAAATTTACGTTACGTTACAATGACGAACGTTTAATTTGCAACCTCTTAAGTACATTTTACATCGATGTCTCCTTGTCCTAACCCGAGAAACAAATGGTTTCAAAGATATCAAACATATGGAGCAGCGCCTATTGTTTTGCCTTAAATTCAAGAGGTTCTTCCTAGATCACCCTTAACTGTTCAAGAGAAAATGAAGTACTTACTCATGGACAAAAAGATGTATCCTGCTTGCACTTGGCAATGTTCTGAAGACTTGTCATATAATCTACCGCTAAAAGGGCTTTGCTATTACAATTCGACCATTTAGGTGACAAATTTAGGTAGAATTTAAAAAAATTTCCGTGGCTCAAGGAATTTTCCGCATTTTCTCCTGAAACTGGAAATTTTTCGAAAACATTCTCCAGGTTGGCTTATTCAAACAAAACAGAAGTATTTTAGCACAAAACATATGGTCACTTAGCGGCAGCTACGATAGTTTACAAATTGTGAATGGATCATCTGGTTTAATTTCTTCAAGTCAAATGCTATCGATTCCCTCAATACGAAAAACGGAGCCATCTCATCAGAGAAACTGAATCCCACAAAGAAAATGCTGTTGGTCTACTTGCGCTAGCTACGGTGAAAGTCGTTGAAAATTGCAGTACAAGGCAAGTGCATTTCAAGTTTGTCTTGTCCCACAGAAACCGGGGGAATTTATTGTGCAACTCAAGTAAATTACAGAGGAAAACGAAATATTACCAGAAAGTCCTGTTTCAAATAGAGGTAGAGGTTTAAACTTGAAAGAAATTGGTTAGGAGGTAAATAATGAAACTGATGCTGTTATAATAATCAATAGTGAAAGTGGGGATGACAATGACGATCTTAGGGAGTGGTCATTAAGTATCTGTCATGGGGGGGGGCGGAGGCCTTTTCTTAATTTTCAAATAAAATTTGGTACGCCACCCTACAACTCAAAAAATTTACTTGATGCCTCTCAAAAAGATCTAAAAAATATTTCATACCCCCTCTCAAAAAAAATTAGCATACCTATGTGTGTGCATACCTAGGAGATAGTCAACCTTCACTGAAATCTTTCTGATAAAAATTTGACTGTGAAACAATGGCGAGCAAATGAGCTGAAATTTATTGATTCGAAACAATCTTTGTTGGAAGACCTAGCAAATGCATTGCAGAAAACACAAGGAGCTATAATCACAAACAGCAACCTTTTGAAGAGGAAAACTAATGCAATAGCAGAGCAAGATTCAGAAGCAAAGAGACAGAAAAGGTCTTCTTCAAACAGAAATGCAAGAAAGTCAATGAAAGAAAAGGAAGCAAAACTTCAAAACAAAATAAAAGATGTTGTTCGTTTACTCGCAAGAGGCACATTCACACTGGATGAACTCAACAAAAAAGAAGACCGCGAAATTCACTTGGTTGATATTGACAAAAGCTGCCAGCTGGTTGCAAGATTCCATTTTAAGGCAATGATATGGCTTACAGAGAATGGCTGCTTTTCTCCAGATGCTTTAGAATATGCAAATAAACTTATAGAGAATCTTAGAATCAAGCTGCAAAAATGAAAGGATATGACTGCTGCAAGTAGTGGAGAAAAACTGCCTACAGGAGTCAGCACTGCAGAAGAACCAACAGATGATGACTGACACATAAAACTTCTTGACTTATTGAATTACTTTTATTATTTTGAAATATAGATGTTTTGTTTCATACCCCCTCCATATTTTTGAAATTTGTTTGAAACCCCTCCTTAATAGTGCATTTATGTTACATACCCCTCTCAACAAGCCTCCGCCCCCCATGACAGATTCTTAATGACCACTCCCTTAATGATTAATATGATGATAAAAGTAATACTGGCACGTCAATGCTGACAGTTTAATTTTGCTGGTATAAAATTGTGGTGGATAAAAATTTCGGTGAGAAAAACTTTTGGTGATCTCTAATTACTGAAATTAAGTCCCACCGAATTTTTTTGCACTGAATGTAGCACCGTGTGATCTCCTATCTCGTTCTATTGCAATGATTAATACAAGGCTAGGGTACATTACTATTTCATGGCTCTTCTATAAAATGTGAGCTGGCTTAACTAATATCGAACTAAATCCCTACTAAATAAGCTTATGTAGAATTAAAAAATAAAGGTTTAGTGCCTTTTAATAAAAATGAACTAAATGGAAGACTCAAGAATGGGAAAAAACAATAGAAATAAGATGAAAAAATGTTATTCATACCTTACATAGATCACCAAAAACAAAGCAAGGCCCAACACTACTGTATTATTATCGTAATCCTCATATATAACTCATCTAAATGCTATCTATTAAACAGTTTTCATTACGACATCAAGAATAAGAAGCACCTGTCAAGAGACAGAACACTAGACAGAGACATGACCTCACAGACGGCAGTTTGAGCTATTAGTTTCGATAGACTAACAACAACGAATGACGTGACTCTTTCATAATCGATTTGAATGAAAAGTAAAACAAAGGTTTCATTGCTAAAGGGATTGAGTTGATGGTATTTATTTATTTATCTATACTAGTTTGACACATTCAAGGAACAGTTATCAATTCTGAGTGAACCTGACTTGAATCCATTTGAAAGGCTGGTTTCAGAACAGGATATTGCTGATGCTACCCCAGTATCCAAGCTAATAGATATTGATGAAGAGGACGAAATTGATACTTGTCTTGTAACCCTTTCTTTTATATTGCTTTGTAAGCCTTTCATGTTCATGTATTGTTTTCTGACTGATTCCCTTTTCCTTCTATGTCCTATCTCTTCATATGTTGCGTTTATGTGTCTACCCACAACTATTGGGAAAGACTGTGTCTATACGTCTGTTTGTCTATGACAGCAATTGAGCACCCCCCAAAAGAAGCAGATTTGCAAATAAACACCCCCCTCGAATGACCGCCTCCCCTCGAAGGCTGACTTTTAAATAAGCGTCCTGGGCGCACTTTCGAGGAAATACGGTATATATATATATATATATATATATATATATATATATATATATATATATATATATATATATATATATATATATATATATATATATATATATATATATATATATATATATATATATATATATATATATATATATATATATATATATAAGTATATATATATATATATATATATATATATATAAGTATATATATATATATATATATATATATATATATATATATATATATATATATATATATATATATATATATATATATATATATATATATATATATATATATATATATATATATAGAGTAAAACACAGAAATGACACTGAACTCCGATTGACTTTATAATTAGCGACTAGTTTCGTCCGTTCACGCGGACTCTTCAGGCTACACTGTAGCCTGAAGAGTGTAGCCTGAAGAGTCCGCGTGAACGGACGAAACTAGTCGCTAATTATAAAGTCAATCGGAGTTCAGTGTCATTTCTGTGTTTTACTCTATATTAAACGGTGCACAGACCTCTCTTCGTTTTAACATATATATATATATATATATATATATATATATATATATATATATATATATATATATATATATATATATATATATATATATATATATATATACTTACGTTCTAAAAGTGCTTCACCACCTAGAACAAAATGGCTGCTAACAGCGACCAGGGCCTAGTTTGGAAAAGTTACATAGCAAAAGTGTCACGCTGTAAGGTCTTCAATCTTTATTTAGGAGGGGAAAAGATTCGTCAGTTTTTCACGTTTTGAAGTGAAACAAACTGTGCAGGTAAACTGATGTTTTTCTATGGAAAAATTCGCAAGATTTTGAAGCAATGCTGTCAAAAGTATGGGCAATAAATGTTTAAAGTAGGCATAGCAAATTAGAGCAGAATGAAGAATTCTTGAATGCTGAAGCGTGATATTCTGGCATTTCAAGATGAAAATGCTTCAGGCCTAGCATTTGAAGTGAATTTTTGGCAAAATGGCTTTTGACATTGAGAGCGGAAAGGTTTTATTTCATGAAGCAGTTTTAGGAGAGTTGATCTTGAAGATTTAGGAAACAAGTTGAATATGTATTAAAATAAGAATAAGGATTATCTAGGGAGCTTCATCATTGGCATGCATGAAAAGGTTGATAGTAAGCGTTGCTAACAAGGCCAAATTTAAGCCTATGGTATGGTAGAAACGAAAAAAGTTGAAGTTTTCCAAAGTTACATGACCAATGGCATTGTAACATATCATTCACATGAAACTGTTCCCGATATGAAATGATATTATTCCGACCGGAGTCAACTGAGCAAGGAAGAATTTTCTACTGTCACATGTCCTCATAGATTCTGGTTCTAAATTCACTCAAGTTCGAACCAAAAGAAACTTTCTAACTCTATCGAGAATTATTGACAGAAAAATTAGCGAAAGTGTTGAAGGAGTGCCGTAAAATGTATAGGCAGTGATTTTAGGAAGGCTGTAAGAAGAAATATCGTAACAATACGCATTTTCTGAAAAAATAATATGGTATTTCACTTCTTTTAACTACAAAATATATTGGACTGAAAGTTTGTACAAAAATGTTTGCTGTGCGGGTTCTCTTCATTTAAATATTCGTTATCTTTGTTCCGTGTGCAGTTTTACGCGAGATACGCTTTGCAATGACAATAAGCATGTTATTTTTTAAAACTTTATTTTCTGCAGTTACTGCACGAGCACAGGCTTTGCAATTATTCTTGTAAGAATTGTCTACAACCAATCATGTCGGATATACCGAGAAAGCTCTTAAAATGCTATTTTTAGTTTCTTACAAGTCTAACTTATTTCATATACATAAGGAGGACTTCCAAAGATGATTCACCTGAAATTTCTTTATGAACTAAAATCTGTTTCTTCTACATGTAGATGGCGAGAGATAGTATAACAAGCAATTCACATCCAAGTTTAGGCCTGAACTATGCTGGCCTTGAAACGTTAAAATATCCCACTCTTGCTTTCAAATATACGCACTGCTACGTTAATTTTTTCTTATCACCTTCCAAAAATCACTGCCTAAACATTTAACGTCACTCCTTCAACACTTTCGTTAACTTTTCTGTCAATAATTCTCAATAGAGTTAAAAAGTTTCGTTTGGTTCGAAGTTGAATGAATGACGAATATTTTCCAGCCAAAGTTAAAATGAAAGAAGCCCCTACATTGTGATAATTTTGCTATGTAAATCTTCTGTAGGAAGCCGCCATTTTTAACAGGATGTTGCAATACATTTGTCCCCCTAGTGTATATATATACATATACATACATAAATATATATAAATATATATATATATATTTGCAGAATACTGGTCAGAAAAGACACAGCAGCTTAGTCAGTACTAATAGTTTCATGCCTTACGGCAATCCTCAGCCAACTAAAAACCGTTAAAACGAACATTACACAAAAAGAACATAAAAGTTACGTCAGATTTGACTATCAAGCGAATACTTAGTTCTGTGACGGCACTGAGCCATAACTTCACTCCTCTTATTCAGCAATTTGTCCCGATCTTTGAAGTTTATAATTTCATACTTCTCGGCCAGACACAGAGGGCATCTATTCCACTCTGGTTTAAATGAAGGTGCCCTGTGAACAATCCTCCATGAAATCCGCGGTTCTGCGTCTATACTTTTTAAACGCCAATATTCGGATGACAGTGAGGTGCTGTTTTATAATCTTCGTGGTTGAAAGAGCGTTTATGGTTTGCATAACGTTTTTTAAAGGTCGTTTCACAAAGACCAATGTACTTCTTATCAGGTAACTGAGCTTTGGTAGCCAGGATGGTTGCCTCATATATGACATTGGACGCCAGGCAGTTCTGATTCATGGGGCAGTTTTGCTTTACCATACAGTTACATGTCTTTTCGCTGGTATGTGATGTGCTGGAAGTTAGAATGCGTTTGTTGTGGGCCGTAATGATTGTTTTAATGTTGGGCAAACAGCTATAACTAACTTTGATGGTGTTCTTGTTGAAAATTTTATGGTACTTGTGAGATCTGGGAAAATGGTACGCAATAAGGTGAAGGAAGTTTTTACCAATATTAGTAGATACTGATTTATCGTATGGAGGGTTAAACCAAATGATGTTACGTTGCCTGCTCCTCCGTTTATGATGTACCTTGTCTGGGCTGTACGTAAATGTGTGTGAGTAGCCAGAACGCGAAAGAGCCTCCTCGTAATATGGAACAGCACATTTAAAAATATCCTCATTAGAAGATAGGTTTGAAAGACGCTTCTCAATGGACAATGGTACTTGCTTGATTATACACGGTGGATGATTGGACTGTTTGTGGATGTAGTTGGTTTCGCTCCCAGGTTTATGGTATGGCTTATATGTTGAGCTTTGCAGATCTAGTGTGACATCAAGGAAGTTAACCACTGTCATGTTGCAGTGGATAACGATGTCCAAACCATTCTTCTTGAAGGTTTTCTGGAAATCTTTTTTAATGCGCTCACTTTGAAGACCATTGACATTGCGGAAGAAGGCAAGGCCATCATCTCTATAAAGACCAATATTTTCTTTTGGTACCATACCGCCGATTTGTTGAAGGATGTAGCACCCAACTAGTTCACATATTTCGGCACCGTCATATGCCCCCATTGTCACATCACATAGTTTGCCACCCTTTTTCATCCAGCTCTCACCATTGTTAAAAAGTAGAGACTTTCTTGCGTGGAAGATTATGTCATGTTCATGAGGAGTGATAGTGGATAGTTTGCTTGCAAAAGTGATCGCATCAACCAGTAATGATTCCGAGATGGATGGGTAGAAATCCTTGACATCGAAAGTCATGAATTTACATAAGTGCTTATTCTCAATTCCATTAAACCAAGTCAATACAAATTCAAATTTTTAGTTCAAATTTTATTATTATTTTATTATATATATATATATATATATATATATATATATATATATATATATATATATATATATATATATATATATATATATATATATATATATATATATATATATATATATATATATATATATATATATATATACTTTCCAAAATTTCTCAATAATATAAAGTCAGATATAATTCGAAGAAAAACAACTATGTTTCTAATTTTGCAAGACATGTTTCGGATTCATCATCCATCTTCAGTTGCTAAATCTGAATTGAAATCATTAGAACACATATAAGTATATACATTCGATAAAAGAACGATAAACCGTTATGAAGAAAAAACACGATAAGGGAGTTAGAAACTTAATGAGATATCAAAGTGCTGAACCTGTTTATTTAAAATGGGCTTCTCCTATGAAATGTGCAAAGCCTCTTTGATTTTAAGTTGATGATAGGTACTTGCTGTATCTATAACCGTGAAACAATTGTCACTGCAAGCTTCCCTACATTTATCAGAGCCCCTAAGATGTTTAAAGATGTTGGAGTTTTTGTCAGTATGTAAATGCTCACGCACTCGAGTGGACAAATGTCGGCTTGTCTCGCCAACGTAAACGGAATCACATCCCGCACAATTAAACTTATAAACCACATTAGAGCGGATCGTTTTGGGTACAGAATCTTTAACATCGATTAAGTTTTTAATTTTAAAAGAAGAAAATACCAGTTTTATTTCTAGATCTTTACAATATCGTTTAACTAAAGTTTGTAGCTTACGCTTGGTGAAATTAGACCAGGATAGATATGGTAACTTGAAATAAAGAGTGCAAAGACCAATAGGGGATGTAGAAACAGCAGAAAGAGCAGTAGACTTATTAATGTTATCAAGACACCCTTTTACTACTTTTTGTATTAATCCGTCAGGAAATTGATTCTTTCTGAGTATGTAAGAGAGCTTCTTAATATCCTCATTGAAACCCAGAAGAGTGTTATTAAGTTTATAAGCTCTATCCAGCAGTGTTTGGATAAGGCCAAGCTTATACGAAGAGGAGGTAAAACTGAAAACATCAGTAAGCAAGCCAGTAAACGTCTTTTTGCGATATACCGAGGTTATGAGATTAGAAGGATCCTTATTGTTGATGAAGACATCCAGAAAGGCCAAAGTATTATTACTTTCTTTTTCCATGGTGAACTTAATGTTATCATGTTGTGAATTAAGAAAGTCAAAGAAGAGAGACGCATCATGCTCATTGTTGAAAAGACAGAAAGTGTCATCAACATATCTACGGTAGAATTGGATAGAAGGACCTTTGTATTTACTAAGCCATGAATGCTCATGATGCCCTAAGAAAAGATTAGCTAAGACAGGAGCAAGTGGAGATCCCATAGCAACTCCATCTATTTGGTCAAACACTTTACCATCGAAAAGAAAATGAGTTTGAGCAGTGGCAATTGAGAACAGTCTAACAAGATCAACCTTAGAAAGTTTGAGATTAGTGTTTTCATCCGTAATATAAGAAACAGCAAGATCTATACACTCCCTAAGGGGTATATTAGTGAACAAACTCTTCACATCAAAGGAAACCATATACTTATTAGATATATCAATAGTGTTGAGTTCCTGTACAAAAGAAAAAGAATCAGAAATAGTATATGTATTAGGTATGTGCGGCTGAAGAAGATTGCAAAGATATTTGGCCAATTGATAGTTATAAGTGCGAATGGAGGAAACAATAGGTCTAAACGGTGGTACTACATTAGGAGATTTAATTTTATGCAATTTGGGTAGACCATATATGCGTGCTGGCTGCGACCCTATAGGATAAATTTGGCTGTAGATATCATTATCAATCTTGCCATTCTTTTTAAGATTACGCAGAAAACGTTGCAATTTACTCTCTCTGCAAATAGTGGGATCATTAGTTAGTTCTTTAAATTTATTAGAATCACTCACTATGTCAAGAATACCTTTATTATAATCAGACCTACTTAATACAACCATACCATTACCTTTATCAGGTTTAAGTAAAACAATTTCCTTATTTCTACGAAGTTGATTTAAAGTTTTATGGGTTTTAATATCCTTTTGTGAAGGTCTAAACGAACTAACATATGTTTGTGCCAAGTGAGAAAGATCAGCTTTTAATTTACCTACATTATTCTTATCCATCAAGCGGCTATTCATAGACTGATATATTGATTCAAAACATGCAAAAAAAACATCGGTTTTCTTTATGTAAGGGGGGGAAATAGAGCGTGTTAAGCCAAATCTAAGCGCTTCATTTTCATCGAAAGTTAATTTATGCGACGAAATGTTGGTTACGGTTTCTTTGGAGTCAAATGGCAGGATACAGTTCTTGGTTAACATTCTAAGCTTCTTCTGATGATTTTGTAGAGTGTAGTGCACTTCACGATTGACATTTATGAGCAATGCTTTATGAAAAATGAAATAGTCAATACCAGTTAATTCATGTTTGATCTTATTCTCTACCCTGTCCTTCTCAATTTGCAGCCTCCGTCTTTCTTTACATCTCTTTGAGATTGCACTCTTTAAAAGACGTTTTCTGATGCCAATAACGTCAAATTTGCTGACATTAGGCAATTGAAAACAAATGAACTTGGGGAAAACATTGAATCTTTGACAGCTTTTGAGGAATGAGATATCCAAGTCCGCTTTTCGTGTTTTTGTAGAGATCTTCTCTAATTTCCGAAGTTGAGACAGTTCCAGCCTTCCATTATATTTGCTTGAGATATCGTAAATTATCTTTCCAAAATTTCTCAATAATATAAAGTCAGATATAATTCGAAGAAAAACAACTATGTTTCTAATTTTGCAAGACATGTTTCGGATTCATCATCCATCTTCAGTTGCTAAATCTGAATTGAAATCATTAGAACACATATAAGTATGTACATTCGATAAAAGAATGATAAACCATTATGGAGAAAAAGCATGAAAGGGGAGTTAGAAACTTAATGAGATATCAAAGTGCTGAACCTGTTTATTTAAAATGGGCTTCTCCTATGAAATGTGCAAAGCCTCTTTGATTTTAAGTTGATGATAGGTACTTGCTGTATCTATAACCGTGAAACAATTGTCACTGCAAGCTTCCCTACATTTATCAGAACCCCTAAGATGTTTAAAGATGTATATATATATATATATATATATATATATATATATATATATATATATATATATATATATATATATATATATATATATATATATATATATATATATATATATATATATATATATATATATATATATATATTTGCAGGATACTGGTCAGAAAAGACACAGCAGCTTAGTCAGCACTAATAGTTTCATGTCTTACGGTAATCCTCAGTCAACTAAAAACTGTTAAAATGAACACTACATAAAAGGAACAAAAAGTTATGTCAGTTTCGGCTATCAAGCGAATACTTAGTTCTGTGACGGCACTGTGCTATAACTTCACTTCTTTTATTTAGTAGATTGTCCGGATATGTCTGGTTTATAACTTCATGTTTCTCGGCCAGGTACAGGGGGCATCTATTCCACTCTGGTTTACATAAAGGTGCTCTGCGAATAATCCTCCATGAATCCGTGGTTCTGCATCCAGAGTTGTCAATCGCCAATATTCAGATGATAATGAGGAGCTGTTTTTACAATCTTCGCGGTTAACAGAGAGTTTTATGGTTTGCATTCCGTTTTTTAAAAGTAGTTACCAATAGGCAAATGTACTTCATATCAGGTAACTGAGCTTTGGTAGTTACAATTCTTGCCTTATACACTGCCGTTCAAAAAGTGTTGGGACGATTCGATAAAAGAATGATCGCGTCGACTTTGTTTTTATGTGGCAACGTTAAGTTATTGTGATTACTTTTTGTTATCAATGAAGATTGTTTTCTTATGCTGCTTTAAAAGCTGTATCTTTATCTTTTAATGATTTTTCTTGCTGTGTTTTTTGCTAGCGTTTCAAAAGTTAGCCCTTTTTGCACGCCAACACAATGTATTATAAAGGTTCAAACCTACTACATCGCAGCACTCTCAATAAAGACCTTTCATGTCTTGGCGTCTTGATCTTCTTTGGTCTACCAACCCTTCGCAGATTTTTTTACGGTTCTAAATTTAAAGAACTTTCTGCATACAGCTAAAGCTGCATTCTTTGAGCAACCCACAATTGATGCAATTTCTTGATAACTTTTACCATTATTTTTGTAAAAAGCAATTTCCAAACGCTTCTCGTATGATATTTCATGACGTTTGATAAATGCCAATTTTTTGGCCTAGAAATATTTTTCGGTTAATCTTTTTCGAATACTGTGGCGCAACTGAAAAGCTTTGAAACATAAAAAATGTCTTATAACAATTCCATGGTAATAATCGGTCGTCTTATTTGATAAGAGAGGATCAAATTCATGTTTTTAAAGCTTTTAACGTAAGCGTCCTTAGAAACTTCGAATCGTCCCAGCACGTATTGAACGGTAGTGTATATCACATTGGACGTCAGGCAATTTTGATTCATGGGACAGGTTTGCTTTACCGTACAGTTACACGTCTTTTCGCTAGTAAGTGAGGTGCTGGAAGTAAGAATGCGCTTGTTGTGGGCAGTAATGATTGATTTGATGTTGGCAAACAGCTATGGCTAACTTTCATGGTGTTCTTGGTGATAGTCTTATGATATTTGTGAGATCTGGGAAAATGGTTTGTAAAGGGGTGAACGAAGTTTTACCAATGTCTGTAGATGCAGATTTATCGTATGTAGGGTTAAACCAAATGATGTTGTGTTGACTGCTCCTCCGTCTATAATGTACCTTGTCTGGGCTGTACTGAAATGTGTGTGAGTAACCAGAACGCTAAAGAGCCTCCTCGTAATATGGAATAGCACTTTTGAAAGTATCCTCATTAGAAGATAGGTTTGAAAGTCGTTTCTCAATGGACAATGGTACATGCTTGATTATACACGGCGGATGATTGGACTGTTTGTGAATGTAATTGGTTTCGCTCCCAGGTTTATGGTATGGCTTATATGTTGAGCTTTGCAGATCTAGTGTGACATCAAAGAAGTTAACCACTGTCATGTTGCATTGAATAATGATATTCAGACCATTTTCTTGAAGGTTTTCTGGAAATCTTTTTTAATGCGCTCACTTTGAGGACCATTGCTACTGTATTGCAGAAGAAGGCAAGGCCATCCTCTCTATAAAGACCAACATTTTCTTTTGGTATTTTGTCGCCGATTTATTAAGGATGTAGCATCCAACTAGTTCACATACTTCGGCACCGTCATATGCCCCCATTGTCACTCCAAATAGTTTGCCACCCTTTTTCATCCAGCTCTCACCATTGTTAAAAAGCAGTGAAATTCTTCTGTGGAAGATTATTTCACGTTCATGTGGGGTAACAACGGACAGCTTGCTTGCAAAAGTGACTGCATCAACAAGTAGTGACTCCGAGATGGATAGGTAGAAATCCTTGACATCAAACGTAATGAATTTGCATAAATGTTTATTCTCAATTCCATTAAACCAAGTCAATACATTTTTGGTACTTTTCCATTGGTTTAAATTCAAGGATTTTCGTATGGTGTTGTTTATATTATCAACATTGATCTGCTAATTCTTCCACGTTCAATCTTTGCAAGATTGACGAGTCTGGTAGTTGGTCTATTATCAAATTCTCTTTATGATCTTTTAACGTTATAAAGCAGTTATCCTCTCCATCAATGGACATGCGACCCCTGATCTTCTTGTCTTTTAGACTGGATTTTCCTTTACTGTCAATCTGGGCTTTCAAAGTTGTCGCTGCTTTCTTGTACGTTGAGGTTACAGAATTACTAAGGATATTAGTAGTTAAGTTAAAATCAGATATTAGTAGTTAAGTACTTAAAAATCAACAACATCAAATTAAAATACGAAGTAATTGACCAGGAAGTATACTCTGAAATAGAGACTTCATCCAACAACGACCAAACAAAAGCAACACTGCGCAAAATGTGGATGGAGGATTGCGAACACGAGAATCAAACCTCGGAAACCATCTGGAAAGAAAAGGAACAATGGTGTTCAAGCGTGGAATTCGAGCCCGAAACAGCTGAGAAAAATGATAACCACCAAATCACGGATGAAAATTTAGAAGCAAATAACAGGAACAAAAACTTCTACAATGGTCAACGGAATTATAATAGTGCCGCCAGAAATAATCCCTCTCGAAGAACACATATCCAAGGAAATACAAGTAACAAAGGGCAAACACGATATAGACCAAGAGCATTAAACACGAACCAACAACGCCAAAGGAACTGGAATCCTGATAATTGAAGAAATCTACAGAGAAGTAACTATTTTGTTTGTTCCTACGCAGGAGTCAAACTCCGAACTTCTAATATCAAATGAAGCAAGTAAGCCGAAGCTCTTCATACTACCGAACAGGACTATCGGCAACAATGCAAAGGAAACTTTAACTAACTACGGACTAAAGTTCACCCCTACAACGAGAGCTAATAGTACTGAACTAACAACTGATGTTAGGAAATTTTGTAGAAAACTTCGATTAGAGGAATACCACGCAGGCAATGTTAGTACAAATGATAATTTAGCCCAAAGTTTGGTTAAAAACCCAAGTACATTTACTCCCCAACCGAATAGAAATTCATCAACGTCATTGTTCATCATCGTTTCGATTCTTTATAGGAGGGTAGCTCTTAAGCAAAGCTGATTTTCAAGAGGCTCTCCGCTTAGAAAAAGTTTACAGTTTATAAAATATAATACTTAAAATACCTAATTACAATTTTTATTTAATTTACACGAATTTATTAAAATTTATTAAAATCTAAATCAAAATTAAACCGATCTGAAATAAACATCCATGCTAAAAATGTCCAAATTTACATAGAATATAAGCCATAGCGTTTTCTAAATAGAGGCTCTAAAGCTGACCAGATTTACGGCATGTCTAGACTCAATTGAGAGGCTGTTCCAATATTTCGCACCTCTGTATGAAAAAAATCTTTGACCAGTTGCAGTTAACAGCACAGTTAAGATGACACTTACATTGCATACACAACAGCACAGTTAAGATGATGCATAAATTCTATTTTAGATAAACACATTGATTATTTAACAAAATACCCCCTGGAACAGATTAGTGTAATAAAAACCAAACCGAAATATAATTTGAAAATACAAGAATGGGAAGCAATAATGCAACTAAAAAAAATGACAGAAACTTAGTTATAAAAGAAGGAGACAAAAGGGGTGCTTGCGCTATAATGGATAAAAACTACAACAAAGACAATATATTATCGCTATTAAGTCCACAAAAACCTACAAAGAAATATACAGCCCCAACATTGAACAAGAAATATTGAATAAAATTGAAAAATTAACGAATTCTTATAGAGACGCTTTGACGAACAAAGAGAGGGATTACAAAACGAATTTTGATTTCAAAACAAGCAATATCTATGGCTTACCCAAAGCACATAAATGCACAGAAACACTTAAGATTATCAAGGAATCACCAAGCAAATGTATAATAGTAAATTGTCCAACGAGCTTAACGATGCGATCGATTATAGCTGGTCCAAAATGCATTACAAGTCGTTTAAGTGATTTTATTGACAAAATTCTACGCCCCTTCGTAAGTAAGGTAGAAAGCTACGTTAGAGACGATATTAATTTCCTTATCAAAATGCCCCGAGAAGCAGACACAAAAAAGGTATTCACAACATTTGACATAACCAGTATGTACACAAATATTGAGAACAGCTTGGAACTAGAAGCAGTTAAATTCTGTCTGGAAAACTATCCTGAAAGTAAACCAAGAAACATCCCTGATCAATTTATCCTAAATGTCATTCGAACTATCTTGGAGTAGAACATTTTCATTTTCGATAAGAGAACATTTCAAGAAATATGTGGAACAGCAATGGGAACAAAATGTGACCCCTTATACGGCACATTGAAAAAAGCTTGCTTAGAAACAATATCATATAACAAATTTAAAGAAAAATTTGGTTTAGACGCAAGAAAAACTTCCAAATGGAATGGGTGAGATATTTAGATGATTGCTTTATATCTGGGACACAAGAATAGGTCCAGGGTCATTCCACGGTAGATCATACAATCGGTGTCAAGTCAAAATCTTTAAAATCCATGAAATTTCTACTGTTGAATCAACTAGATGAGGTGATAAAATCCTGAAAATGTGAAGTTCATAGCTCTAATCGTTCAAGTTTTATGGCATATTTTATGTTTTCATACTCGGCACAATGGACGAATTTTGGACATTGTCCAATTTTTGAAGAGCTCTAACAATAGAATTTGATACCCTCAGACCATTATACGTCCAGAGCATGTTTTTGGCATGGTGTTCTGTCAGAATAGCAAAAATCACATGATGGCTATGCTGCTATCAAAAGCCAAAGGGTGCCAAAAATGTCACAAAATGCATTTTTTGTGGTGATTTTCACCATTGTTGCATTTTCAAGTAGTTGTAGAATGTATATCGCACACTTCCACTACTTCCAAACCTATTTTCTGATAAATACTCATGATTTTTTGTGTGGAAATTAGAACTCAAGGTGTTTCATATCAATTAGTTCCTAGCAAGGGGGTCGTTAGCATGCTTCAAGCGTCAGAAATTGTCAGAATTTTGCAAAAGTTTGCTGTTTTCTATCCATATATCTGAATAATTATGCAAGTTAGCTGAAAAAGCTTTTTTTATGCTAAAAGTACATACAAAATTGAATCAAAATTATCTAAAACAAAATTCTAGATTGTTCCTAATATGGTTCCCAGGCCCCTAGAAAATGGCAGAATTTTAAAAAAGGCAAAATTAGCTTAACTTCGAATGTACAGAAGCCATTGAGCTCCAAAAAAATTTCGAAGTTTTTTTTCATTTTTCAAACACCCACGGCATGGTCTTTCTGCATAAGAGAGGATTTAACATAACGAGCATGCTTTGCTGGTGAAAAGGCGCTTCATATTGAGTCTGGTTTTGCAAAAGTCATTCCTATGAACAAGCTGAAAATCAAGTTGAGAACTAAGGAAGATGCCACGGAAGGTCAATCGGTTTACTGATGGATAACAGTGAACTTTGTTTAATTGTATATTTAAAGTCATAATGCTAAAATCAATATCAAGTAACTAGGAAAATTATCAGAATATAACATGTTTATATGTATGTATGAATGTTTATACAGCTCATCTAGAAAAGGTTATCAAAGCATGAAAGTATATGAGCAATATCTATATCCTCAAAGTAAACTTGTTCACCCGATTGGCATTTTGGAGCTTTGATTGTAGAAATTATGTGTTCAAAAGGTACCCAGCATATATCATCACGCTCTGGCCACTTGAAAAAGGCAGATGGTCCTTTTGGATGCATAAATCTGATTTCAGCATCATTATTAGGCATAGAAATATTGTTGACAACACCAATAAACCAGTCTTTTTCATATATGCATGCAATATAGGTTCCAACCTGGAGATATTGTTGATCGATCTGTTTCCTTACTTTTGTTGGCAATATGACTTCCTCTCCAGAAACAGTTGAAAGAAGAATATGTTGAAAATCAGAAGTTGGCACAAAACAATGGTTAGAACGTGTCCCTGGAATGGTCTTGCTTCTCTGAAATCGTTCTTCTAAGAATGGCTGAAATGATTTTATTTCATCAAGCGAGACATAATAGGATGTGATACTAGGAATTTCTTTCTGTGCAAAATCAAAGAGATTAAGTGGTGTCAGTATCTGCCCTGTTGTGGTTCTTTGGAGACTTGCGTATGCTGCTAGCCGTTTTATGGTACCTCCTATCCCATCACAGGCATTCTTACCATGTGAGGTAGCAAAAAAATGCCATTCAGAAACCATTCCAAAATCTTGAAAGTGATAAAGTAGATTTGTGAAGTTTTTGTAATTTTTGTAATGCCCACTGCAGCCATCACTAAAGTAATAGATTTTTTCTATGTGTGACAATCGTTGTTTGACAAAGCTATTGAGCACTTTACTTTGGAATGCATAAACCGACACAACATCATGACGCAATTCATTGCTTATACAAGCTAAACTTTGATGCTCCAATGTCCCATCTCCATTCTTGTAGTAAATTACAAATGGATGTATTGTTGCCTGTGCATTATTCCAGTGGAAGGATTGGATTGCATCTTGGACAACGAACGTGTAGTTTTCTGCGAAATCCATAACGATAACACATTCATTTGGGCCTAAACTGTCTTTCTTTTCTTTGAAAAACCTATCCTGGTGCTTATAAATGAAGTGGTGTGGGAGAAGTGCACAAAGTTTGTCAGAGAAATCATTTAAAAAGTCCTCGATATCAAGATCTACATCTATCAAATTTGACCTGTCAACTTTCTCCCATTGTTTGAATGAGACCATTTCATCTTCTTCAAATTTGGCCGAAATCAGTTGATCTAGGAACTCTTTTGCTTTTTCGATACCAGGGCAACTATCACATTTTTTGAGCATACAAGCTTTATTCTGGAGATCGCACACGCACATTCTCATCAACTCCACATAGTATAGGGCGGGGTCAATGGCAGAAAGCATCAGTTTCAAATTTTGATGATAACTACAGACACAAACGTTGTGTGAGCCAGAATGCCCTACAGTAGTACACCATTTTGGTCTCAACTGACAGAATGAAGAGAAGCCAATTTTGTCATTAGGAAACTCAGTTTTGTATAGCAAGTATATCTCTCTGATGTTACATAGCAGCAAACGTTTCTGCACCTTCTCTTTTGCACCATTTCTACTTCTAACTGCAACGTAATCTTTTCTCCCAGGACACATACGACTGACATCATCTCTCTCATAAAACTGCTTAACCCTTTCTAGCACATCAGCTTGAAGTCTATGTCTAATAATAGCATGTGGTTTTTCCAAAATTCCAAGTTCCTTCTTCGTTTCCCTGGCAAGATTGACCAGATATTCAGATGTCTCAAAAAAAGATGCAGTAGCTGACCTCGTCCAGCTAGTTGGTGCTAGAGTCAGAATTCTAATGCGATCTTCTCTATTATTTGAAGACAAAAATTTCAAGCGCAGCTCTCCCATTAAATGATCACAATCATCACAAACACTCAACTTTTCAAGCCCTGGCAACACATCTGTGAAGGAGGCAGCTAACTTGTTTTTTGCATCATTATATTTTCTTTTAGCATAGCTCTCCAGTCTCTCTTGACGAATCTTTTTGATCGGTGAGCAATCAATTCCAGTCAAAGAATTATTAAGCTTTTCTTTTCTCTCTTTGAAATGTTCTTCACCACAGACATATTGTGCATCATTGCATTCATCAGGCTCTCTAATAGGTTCCACCAATCCCTCTAGTTCTTTGAAGCACCGAAAACACAGCTTTTTACCGGGTATCAAGTCACTGAAGTTCTCAAATCGTTTTACATCCTCTAGTGAGATTTCTCTTAATGTGCTCCTAACATGACGGGAATGTTTCTGAAACGGATCACAACACACTTTAAACCAACTGGGATATTTCTTAACAAACTGTGTATAGTGATGAAAGCAAACCAAACTCTTCTCTTCAAACCTTTGTATTCCAGAGCGATATTGTAGACATTCTACTTCTGCAGCGGAAAGCTTCTCTATTTCAATATAACCACATTCTTTACGATAACTTGAACTATGACAATCTTTGCTATTAAAAACGCAATAATCTGGTGCACACGCCATTAACTCAAGGAAGAAATAATGTCACTTTCGTTCAGTAGTTAAATTTACAGTGTAACTTAACACGTTACGAACCCAAATCTATATATAGTATACAAACCTACATTCGGACATTAAAAAGTTATTATTAGAGTAGAAAATGTTAATTCAAATTTTATTTTATGGAATAATAAACAAGATTGTTATTTTCCTGTAGGAACTTTACTTTTAAGCCACTCCTAAACTTGTTCGCTGGAATGACTTTTGCAAAACCAGACTCAATATGAAGCGCCTTTTCACCAGCAAAGCATGCTCGTTATGTTAAATCCTCTCTTATGCAGAAAGACCATGCCGTGGGTGTTTGAAAAATGAAAAAAAACTTCGAAATTTTTTTGGAGCTCAATGGCTTCTGTACATTCGAAGTTAAGCTAATTTTGCCTTTTTTAAAATTCTGCCATTTTCTAGGGGCCTGGGAACCATATTAGGAACAATCTAGAATTTTGTTTTAGATAATTTTGATTCAATTTTGTATGTACTTTTAGCATAAAAAAAGCTTTTTCAGCTAACTTGCATAATTATTCAGATATATGGATAGAAAACAGCAAACTTTTGCAAAATTCTGACAATTTCTGACGCTTGAAGCATGCTAACGACCCCCTTGCTAGGAACTAATTGATATGAAACACCTTGAGTTCTAATTTCCACACAAAAAATCATGAGTATTTATCAGAAAATAGGTTTGGAAGTAGTGGAAGTGTGCGATATACATTCTACAACTACTTGAAAATGCAACAATGGTGAAAATCACCACAAAAAATGCATTTTGTGACATTTTTGGCACCCTTTGGCTTTTGATAGCAGCATAGCCATCATGTGATTTTTGCTATTCTGACAGAACACCATGCCAAAAACATGCTCTGGACGTATAATGGTCTGAGGGTATCAAATTCTATTGTTAGAGCTCATCAAAAATTGGACAATGTCCAAAATTCGTCCATTGTGCCGAGTATGAAAACATAAAATATGCCATAAAACTTGAACGATTAGAGCTATGAACTTCACAGTTTCAGGATTTTATCACCTCATCTAGTTGATTCAACAGTAGAAATTTCATGGATTTTAAAGATTTTGACTTGACACCGATTGTATGATCTACCGTGGAATGACCCTCCAGTCACGCAACTACATAACATGCTAAACGAATTACACCATAATATAAAATCTACAGTGGAAACCACTGATCAGCGAATGAATTTTCTAGATAGAAAAATGATGGTACCGGAAGAGAAAGCAATTACAGACATATTATAAACCAACCGACACTCACAAATACCTTCCCATTCAATTCGAATCACCCCAAAAATACACTGAAAAATATTCCATACAACATAGCCAGACGACCTTGTACAATAGTGGATAGTAAAGAAACCCTCAAAATGCGAATGAAGAAATTACAAGGAACTTTAACACATTTAGGATACCCACCAAAATTGCTAGAAAACGGGCTCAAAAAGGCGATAAACCAAAAGCCTCAACATGCAACGAAAAACGGTGTCAGAGATGATGCCAACATATAGTCGAATGTATCCAAATTGAAGTAAACAAAGAATACAAAATGACATTTAACATCAAGAACAATATGGATTGTGGGGTTAGAGACTTTATTTATGTAATCACATGTAATGGATGTGGAGAAAAGTATATTGGTGAATCGGGTGACACCCTTCGACAAAGGACATCATTACATCGGAACCAAATACTCAAGCCACAATATAGAAAACTAAAAGTAAGCAAGCACATTGCGGAATGCGCAAAAACCATAACTATCATGTTTACTATTTGTCCCTTTTTAAACTACACAATCAGGACAAATTATATCGAAAAGAAAAAAAACAATTTTATTTCCAAATACAATCCCTCCTTTAATAAATAAGCTAACAAACATTCTTTCTTCTCTTATTCTTTTCAGCAACTTCAAACCAGAACTAATCGGTACACGACAAAATATACAATATACGACAAGCTCCTAATTTTATTTCCTTTCTTTATTAGTACCGTTCATGCACAAGCATTCGATTGTTTCGTTTAAAACAAGTGTCAATTGATATCAAAACAAATCACAACTGATAGGTATCGAAGCATGTGTCAATCGATATCAAAACATAGTCAATTGACTTTGGTCAAAACGACTTTTGTGATTATATTTTCTGGCATACTACACGTTTTGTATTTTATAAGAAAAAAGTTTATAAGAAAATGAGGCTCAAATGGCCACAATCGTAAGAAAATCCTAAGGAAATAACAAGGCTCAAGTTCAAGAAAATGCTAAGAAAATCAAAGCTCATCTTTACATGCCAGAAATTGATAATGGCTCATTTTTCCAAACTTTCGTACAAAGGTCAAGACTTATGGTGGCCCAACAAATACAGAGCAGCCTGTTTCAGCCAGTTTATTCCTGCAAAAGTTAAGACAATCTTAAGAAAATCCCAGCCTCAAATTCGTGAAAAGTTAAGAAAATTGAGCCTCAGGAAAAGTCTTTTTTTTATAAAAAAACTTGTACTTCCAAGAAATGTCGCGGAAAATTGCTGCTGCAATGGCAGCCTGCGAAGATGACAACCTGCTCTTGTTTTCTCCCGCGCTTTGTAATTATTTTAAGCTCCTTTTCAATTTCCAACACCCCCCATTTATTCTGACGCACCGTTTAACAAAATTCAGAACCTTTTCTGACCCCTGTTTAATAGGACCCCCCTTTATTTCGCACTTGAGAGTAGCCTGATGAGTCCTCTTGAACGGACGAAATTAGTCGCAGCATAAAAAGGTAGTCTCAAAGAATTGTTGATTGTATTCTGTTTCGATCTATCTTTCACAGTACCAGGACCCTTTTCGTTTCGATATTTATGTATAAATATATATATATATATATATATATATATATATATATATATATATATATATATATATATATATATATATATATATATATATATATATATATATATATATATATATATATATATATATATATATATATATATATATATACTAAGTCATGAGTGGGCTACCACATGTGTTAAATTCATTATGGCCACAGTGCGGATTCCAACTCACAATGTTTAGATCTGAAGACTCCTGTGCTAATCAATTGCGCCATCCAGGCACAAAAGAATAGCGGTGGAATCTTAAAGTCATTCTACTGTGAGTCCCTCAACGCATCTAGGGCCTTCTCTATGTTTCGGCATATAATGCCTTCTTCAGAGCCAAGCGTACTTTATTCTCTTCATTCGGCTAAGCGTACTATATTCTCGTTATTCGTTATTCTTTTGTACCTTGATGGCGCAATTGATTCGCACAGGAGTCTTCTCATCTAAGCATTGTGAGTGCCAATCCGTACTGGGGCCATAATAAATTTTCCAATTGTGTTAGCCCACTCATGACGTAATATTTACCTATGTCAGCCTTAGCCGAATGAAGAGAATAAAGTAAGCTTGGCTCTGAAGAAGGCATTATAGCCGAAACATAAAGAAGGCCCTAGATACATTGAGGCACTCACATTGGAATGATCTTAACATTCCACCGCTATTATTTTTGTGCCTGGATGGCGCAATTCATTAGCGCAGAAGCCTTCTGATCTAAACATTTAAAGCTCGAATCCGCATTGTGGCCATAATAAATTTTCCAATTGTGGTAGCGAATATATTTACCTATGTCACGACGAAATATTTACCTATGTCAGCCATAGTCGAATGAAGAGAATATATAATATATATATCGGCTTTCGCTTTTCTCAAGCAGCTCCACTATATGCAATGAGTAGCTAGTGAGTAACCAGGATTTCTCCTTTTTCAGTGCAAACAAAAAGGTTGATAATGTGTTCAGAAAGATCAGGAGAAAATTACAACTTGCCACCACCTGCGATCGAACCATCTATGTTCGATCGTAGAACCACCTGGGGTCGAACCAACCATCTTGCAACATCTATATATATATAAATATATGTAGGCGTGTGTGTGTGTGTGTGTGTGTGTGTGTGTGTGTGTGTGTGTGTGTGTGTGTGTGTGTGTGTGTGTGTGTGTGTGTGTGTGTGTGTGTGTGTGTGTGTGTGTGTGTGTGTGTGTGTGTGTGTGTGTGTGTTTGTGGGTAATAGTTATGATCGAATATCTAACAAAATCCTTCACAA